>PVKM010004931.1:0-43166 GCA_004027735.1 Carollia perspicillata
TTGTGAATGACATTATAGAAATATGACAAATTTACTTCAGGGAAAGTTCATATTGTAGTGGACAGAGCACTGGTTGAGAAGCAGGATGATCTGATTTTGCCTCTTTAAAAGTTGAATTTAAGCATGCTGTTCACTGGATTTATCCATGCTGTCGAAAAGGTAGAAGCTCCTTTCTTTCTGCTGTACAGTATTCCACTGTGTAAACGTGCCATCATTTTTTAATCCATTCATTTACCGATAGGCACTTAGGTTGATTCTAGCACTCGGCTATTGTAAATTGTGTTGCTATGAATATTGGGGTGCATAGGTTCTTTTGAATTGGTGTTTTGGCATTCTTAGGATATAATCCCAGCAGTGAAATTGCCAGGTCAGACAAATACCATATAATCTTACCTGTAAGTGGAACCTAGTCAACAAAACAAACAAACAAGTAAAATATAACTAGAAACATTGAATTAAGAACAACCTGACAGTAACCAAAGGGGAGGTGGGAGGAAATAATGGGGGGAAGGGGGAAGGGTTTTCAGGAACATGTATAAAGGACACATGGACAAAACCAAAGAGGGGTAGGATCAAGGGTGAGAAGTGGGGGTGGCTGGGGTTTAGGAGGGGGGGGTGGGAAATGGAGGCAACTGTACTTAAGCAACAATAAAAAATGTGAAAAAAAATCCTGAAAAAGAAAGCATGCTGTCAGCCTCTTGGCAGTTTAGTTTCTCTCACCGTGAAATAAAAATTGTGTTATCTACCCCATGGAATTGTCATAAATATCAAGTGAAATAAAATATGTAAAATATTTGTCATGGGTCCTGATGCTCAGCAGATATGTGTTTTATATATACATTCTTAGAGAAATAAAAATACAGTATTTTGATTAATTTAGCTCAGCATACAGAACACTTTATTTTGAAGTGGAATTTACAACACTTCAGTTATGTATCAAGATTTAAATCTGTCAAATATAGTAATGAGCAGCCCTGACCAGTGTGGCTGAGTGGGTTGTGTGTTGTACTGCAAACTAAAGGGTCACCAGTTCAATTACTGGTCAGGGCGCATGCCTGGGTTGCAGGCCAGGTTCCCAGTTAGGAGCGTGCGAGAAGCAACCAATTGTGCATTGATGTTTCTCTCCCTCTCTTTCTCCCTCCCTTCTCTCTCTAAGGATACATAAATAAAATCTTTTTTAAAAATACATAATGATGTGCAAAGGAAGTGCACTTTTTAGCCTTCTATTTGCAAACTATGACCCCACCCCATTTCAATTCAGTGCAGTTTAACTCAACACAATTAAAATTAAAAACACAATTTTTGATTCTGCTATTTGTCAGGAGCCCAACAAAGTGAGTAGCAGGTGGTTCTATTCTTGAGGTGCTCAGCACCTAAAGAGAAAGGCAAATATGTGTGTCTGTGCTACATAAGGCAAAGGTATACTGAGGCACAAAGGAGGGATGGCTCCCTCTGTCCAGAGGGTCTAAGCAGGAGGTGGCATCTGAGGCAGGTGATTGTGGTTGAAAAAGATCATTTAAGTCACAGTGTGGCCAAGCATACCCTGCGGAGGTGACTCAGGAAGATCACAGCATGAAGGGCAGGCAAGTATAGAAGCTGGGCAATTGTAGGGCACAAGACTCAACACATACAAGGTTTATATCAGAATATAGGGGAATAACAGGGGTATTACTAACGTGAAGGCCTAAACTGAGGCTCTGTGCCTTTGGTGGCAGCTGTACACCTCCCCACACCCCCTGCCATCATCACAGAACTCTCTAGCTGTGCCCCAAAAAAGAAAATCTAAAAGTGGGACTGATAAAATTGTAGAGCTGCTGGGAAAGATGATGGGAGGCAGAGGTGGAGGGAGTCAAAGGTATTTGAAAATCCATCCAAGGCACATGGATTGCTAGGGAAAGAAATGGGTCAGCGCAATAGACTCTGGAAGAAGTAGATCAGGGTAAGGGGGGAGATTCTTAGGGAACTGCCTCAGTCATATGGAGTCAGAAAACCGAGTGTGTCACTCCATCCCCGGGGTGCCCCCAGAACCTACTTTTGGCCCGCCTGTCAGTTCTGTAAGTGGCGTCTGTAGAAAGAAGGTGGACACGATGAGGTAGACATCTGGAATATGAACATGGTAGGCCAGAAAGTCATGCAGAACACGGAGTCCAGGAAGCAGGCAGGGGCTCTGGTCAGGCGTGGGATCATGGTTCTTCAGGTTGTCTATTGATCAGGAATGGGCACAAAATCTGACTGAGAACAACTGCAATTGATTCTGGCCAAGGTAAGGATTGGGCACATGAGGGAATTTCCTGCCCCTCACTCATCCCATAGAAATTCTAGGTAGAAATATACACATGGTGCACAAGAAAATTCTCAACAATAATTCCTTTCTCTATTCCTGACATGCTCATTCATTCATAGAAATGCAAATATTTAGTACCTACAACCTTGGAGTCCACAAAGTAAGTTTGTATTAGGCAACAAGGACATATGTTCCCAAAAAATGTACAGAACCCCAGGCCCTCACCAAGTATCTACAATAGTGGAAGGGCCAGGCATGAAGCAATTAAATATCAACTAAGTATATGCTTATATTTATAAATAAATAAGCATAGTTATATACTTATAAATATATTATAAAGGACAATAATATGGGCAAAGAGAATATAATAGAGGTGCCCTAATTCAAGTGGGACCCGCCTTTCCTAGAGAAAGTGGTATTTGAACTGAGACCTTGAGGGTGAATCCACATCAGCCAGGAGACGCCTGCTGGTGTTGTGGGTTGGGAGAACATCCTAGGAACAGGGAAAGAGCCAAGGAGCCTTTGAGAAGTAGAAGGAAGTCCCCAGTATCTGGAGAGCAGTGAGGCTCTTGGGGATCCTAAAAGGGAGATCAGAGAGGGCTAGGCTGATTGGGAACCAGGGGTCAAGGTGACACTACTTCACAGGAGTCACTATAGGTCCCAAGCAGAGAGGAAGAGACAGGCAGGTCCCATGCCCCACTTGAGAAGATGGTGCCCAGCCTCCCGGAGATAAGCGCACACTCACCCATCATGATGTCCATGCCTTTGGAGCTGCATTCCACCCAAGACCCTGCAGACATGCCATCTTTGAATCGTGTGAGGAGGTTAGGGCTTGACAGAAAGTGCAGCAGCAGCTTCAATCCCAGCACAGTGGTGCTGGCGTGCAGGTGGCCTTGCAGGAGCAGCAGAAACCAGTCAGGCCCTAGGCTCAGGAACACCTCCTCTTTCACCCTAGGTGGCCAGTAAATGCAATGAATCATCTCTTTCTATGTGCAAGTGGAATGTTCAGAAAATATGAATAACGGCAAGCCTCACCTGTCATCTTGGAAAGGCAAACTAAGGTTAACATCCGGATATCACTCAGCAAAATACATATTGCGTTTTACAAGAATGGTAAACAAAATACTAGCAAAACTGCTGAAAAATAGATGAATTTATCTATTCTTCTTAAAGATTTTATTTATTTTTAGAGAGAGGGGAAGGGAGGAAGAAAGAGGGAAAGAAACACCATTTTGTGCTTGCCTCTCACATGCCCCCGACTGGCCCACAGTCCAGGCATGTGCCCTTACTGTGATTCAAACCAACAACCTTTTGGTTCGCAAGCTGGCACTCAATCCACAATCCACTGAGCCACACCGGCCTGGGCTGAATTTGTTTATTAATGGCTGAAGTGTAAATTGGTGGAAGGTTTGCAAAACAATTGAAAACTATGTATCAATTGCTATAAAACATGCAGGCCCCTTGATAGCCCTACTCCACTGGTATTCCCACTCACACAGTGTCTGATAACCCATCTAGTTTCAACAATATAGCCATATAAAACACAAAATGGGTATTTACTTCCCTTTTGACCATACACTAGTCAAAACTAATCTAAACAGAACAGTCCAAAGTTTCTGCATCTTTATCACTTTAGGAAAAAAAATCCATGCTTTACTGTCACTTTCAAAAATGGATTTTAAAATGATGTGTCTAGAGAACACAGACTTGCTAGAGGGAAATGGAAGACAGGGAGGTGGGTGGTGTCTTCTAGTCCTGCCTCTGAACTGAAGATGATGACTTTGTCAGAACTCTTGTACTCCGGTCATTGTCCTCAATGATGGTGGTGTGGTGGTGATGGTGATGGTGATGACAGCAGTTAGCTTATAAAGTATTTATATTATCTCAGGTACCGTGCTCCAGGAGATCACATATTAATTTTTGTCTATGGCAAGTACTCCTTTTAGTCTCACATAGATGAGTAGAAGAGAGCACTGAGAGTTTAAGTTACCTCCCCTTAGAACGGAACTGGGATTTGAACCCAGAAGTTCTTACATCTGAGCCCAGGTGCTTAAGCACTGCACTACATTCCTTTTTAAAAATAATGCAAAGCAAAGGTTGAGACTAGCTTATGTCCAAGTTTTCCAGTTCTACCATGTTTTGATTTTAGCAAGGTGAAGACTTAAGGGCTGGCAAATTTTTAAGCACTGTTTGCAAAGCTGTTTTTCTAAGAGGTAATACACACTCCTTCTCCAAACACACATAAACCATAAAATGTCATTTTGACAAGAGCAAGGATCTGGATTGATTTGCTCAGCACCACACTCTCGCATCAAGGAACAGTGTCTGGCACATGATAGGTGTTCAACAAATAGTTGTTAAATAAATGACTCCAGGGTTGGATGCCAAGCAGACAGTGGGAGAGTTAATGGAATTTTATGATTACACATGGTGTTGAAAATTGATTGAAAGCAGGTATTTCTTTTTCTGACCTGGGAAAATAACTAAGTAACTAACAGTAAAGAGCAGAGAAATTTGGCAAGCCTTTGCCTTGATAGATGTTATGTAGGCTAACCATTTGTCTGCCAAGTGAAGAACATCAAAATCAGTAATTGTCACAACTGCCAAAACAATAACAATTATACTAGAGCAATGGTGACAAAAGAAGCTTGTTGTAATTATACCAAGTCTGTTTCCAGCCACTGTGCCCATTAAACATTTTCACTAGAATGTCTTAGGGCAAGGTCTGCTTTATTGGGTGGAGAGAATATAATTTTCTTTTTGACTAGAGCAGGAAACATATTGCAGAAAGCCAACTCTGAGATGCTAAACTTTTCATTAAGAAAAGGTTTTAACACCACACCCAGTATGATGCAGCCTCATTCCAAATCACTCTTCCTGGAGCTACTTACTCAGAGGACAGATGAAGTTGGGAGGAAGACATTACACTGAGCAGCATCTCCAGCAACTGGTTCCTGAGCCAGATTGTCTTTCCAGATGTTTGGCTTCCAGCTACAAAAGGGAAAATTTCGATTTGAGAGTGAATGCTGTAAAGAGACATATTTTCTGCAGTAAGCAATCGTGTTCACAAAATGCTCATTTCATTGAGGACTTAGGGCATGGGTGGGACTCCAAATTTTGGCATTCAATTCTAGACTTTAAAACAATGCTTTAAAAATTTTCAGGAAATATTCTTCAAGATCTCTTTAACTGGAGGTGTTTTTAATCTCCCTATCTTCAGAAAAATACATCTTCCAATAGAAGATTTTTAAAAATTATCATAGGCTGCAACATTTCTTGAGCATCCACTAGCTGCGGGGTATTAGGCCAGGCATTGGGGGTAGACTGTGAAGACTATGGTACTCAGTATTGGTTCCTGCTGTCAACTAGCCTCTAACCTAGGCCTTTGGCATGTTGATGCTGCAATAAAAATAGAGCTTGAGTTAAAGCAAGAGGTATATAGATCCAGTGGAAAAGAAACTGTACTTCTGAATGTTATTATAGCCCTGAAGGACATGTGAACATTGTGCCAATAGATATTTTTACAAAAGTTTCAGAATGGAGTTCATATAAGAAGGAGGGTTGGCTAAGTAAGCTCACTGGTAGCCCATTATCCATTCATTCATTCCTTTGGTTAGTCAGTTGTTTTGCAATTAACTCAGGGCACAGACACCAAGCTATAGAAATAGAACTAATGAAGCAGCTTGAGAAAATGGAGTTGGGTTCCTCTCTATTTGGATTCTGGCTCAATTTCTTATTAAAGTCCTAATATCTCTGAGCCTCAGTTTCCTCATCTGCAAAATGGGAATGGTAATTCCTACTTTTCATTCCTGCTCTAAGAAGAAGAGAGGACTAATTTAGGTTTAGTAATGCTGTCCAGGAGACTCTTTTAAAATGATAAAAATGTTCTATATCTGCCTGTCCATGTGGTAACCACTAGCCTCCTGTAGTTATCAAGCACTTACAATGTGCTTTCTCATGAGGTTGAGAAATGGAATTCTTAATTGCATTTCAATTAATTACAATAAAATGGTTGCATGTGTTGGGAGGCTCCCATCTTGGACATCACAGATCTGGAGGGCCCAGGACAAAGTGGACAGTAACTGTTTCTTCACACCAGCCCTAGCAGAGGGAATGTGGAACACAACATAGCTGCTGTTCTACCTGGTTAGGGAGAGACACACTCAAAAAACAAACCAATCACAAACCTGTACAATAGCGTAAGTCCAAGGGCTTTAGAAGCCTAGAGGAGGTGACTTAACATGGCTTGGTGGGAGTAGGAATGGCTAGTCTAGTGGGATGAGGTAGGGAATGGGAATAGGGGAGGGCAGATATTCCTGCAGAGGGAACAGCATGTGCAAGGCATAGACAGAAGACAGATCGTTACATGTTATGACCTGCAAGGGCTTCAGAGTGCTGAAATTGGGGCTCACCAGGGGAGCAAGGGTGGGAAGATTCAAACAGGAAGGTAGGCATGGGCTGGGCATTGAAAGATCCCGCCCGCTGGTCTACAGAAAACTGAATTTTATCCTGGAAGTCATTTGAGGTTGTAAAGAAAGAATATACAGTTTAATTTGGTTTGTGACCCTAATCATAAAACTATGATCTCACAAATCATTATTTGAAAACAACTTTTTAGCCGTGGATGCCTTCCCCTTCCTTTGTCTTAGCCTGTCCCTTTGCAAAATGGCCCACAATGTGTGGCTGTCAGGCACTTTGTGAGGGTCATCCTGCTGCCTCAGACTGTCTTCTGGGAAAGGTCTTCTCACCAGGCACAGAGTACCCCAGGTCTCCATCCATGCAGATCTGCCTCTCATCCACCGATGAAGGCCTGAGAGTGTACACGACAAACACTGCGACCCTTAATAAGAGAAATAAAGATACATTCAACATGGGGCTTGGTCACATCTGCTGAACACATGTGAAGGTTTTCTATAGAGATCCACTGAAATGCGGCTTGAAATGTGAACACACAGCCCTGCTGGGGGGTCTCACACATTTACCCCTTTCTTCAACTCTTGGCCCTGATCAGAAATCTCCTTGAAGGTTCCAAGGAATAAAACCTGCTACTGCATTGAAGGGTAGTGATGCTGGGTTGAGTGTGGTCAGGAGAGAGCTGGGGCCTATATTCCCTCATGAAACAGTTTGAGACTCTGCTCTTTCCCCTGGGAAGTTTGGTGTCATACCTGAGCAAATCCTGTATACTGAAGTAGGACCTCAGCTGACAGTGCAGGATGGCTGTAATAGTGGGTATCTTGGAGGGGGTGAGGCCCGTCTCATTGAAGAGGAAGATGAGCTTGGGTATAAGCTGGGCCTGGTGAGCAACTTCAGCATTCCGAGGTCCTTCACTGGTGAGCCCAGGAGAGAAGCAGTAAAAGCTTTTACTGGAATGAACCAAATTTGCTGTGTTTCTGCTAAAAAGGTTTTCCAGGCTTGGCTTACTTTGTGGTCCTCTGATTCCAATGCTCACTTGGCAACTAATCAAACTGCTGTCAGACACCCATTGAATAAGTGTCTGCCAAGTGCCAGGGCCACTGGGGACACTGCTCCCAAACCTTTCCACTGCCCCCCTCCAGAAACCGCCTTTAAAGACAACCCCCAATTATTGACTTTTAAATTCCAATCTTTAGGGAAAACTAATGGCAGTCTCAGAAAACTCAGAACAAAGATAGCAGACTTGAGTTTGACTATGAGCACTTCCCAACAGCCAGGGGCATGGGGCCCTTGGCGAGCCTGTCTGGTGTGTGCTCTTCCTGCCGCCCCCAAACCACAAAGTGGATGAACACACCACTGAAAGTCAAAGGGGAACCAGACAGAATTCAAGCATCCACATTCCCCTCCTTGGGCTAATCACAATGCGATTTCCAGTAAATTCTACTCCCCCCAAGAAAACAGCTACCAGAGTAAATGCCTACCTCTTAGAAAACAATAGGTACAGAGAGAAAGTGGAAAATGGGAAAGACAAAGAAGTGGAAGAAGGACAATTTTGGTGAATTCTTCCTTCTTGCACCTCCATTTAGTTCTAATGCTAAATTCTGCAGGCCTCCACATCCCTGATACACAAGAGGCAGAGCAGCCCAGCTCTGTGTGTGATGTGTCTGTTGCTTATAAGCCTCAGTGTCTTTCATGAGCTTTCTCATCACAGCACTGAGCAGGCCCCTTTTTTCTGTATTTCTTCTCCCCAGGACTGTATCTTGTTCTTCTCTGAACTTGCAGCACCAAGGAGCCATGTGAAATGGAATGTTCATATGTTGACTTCCCTGCCTCTCTTCTCCCTTATTCAGATAACAACCCTTGGTTTTCTTTGGGAAACACTTCTTTTAACTCCCCTCCACCTACGCCAGAGGTGAAGTTATGCTCCTAGCTGGGCCAAGTGACCCCAGGTGGCCCTGTGAGACTTCATCCCATTGCTAGGACTATGGGGTAAAAAGAAGCCCTCTCTGGGACTGTGCTGAGAAGAGGATGTGCTCTGAGGAGCCCAGCAGCCACCTTGCTGCCACAGAAGGCCTGGTGAAATGACACCAGCGAGGAAGAAAGCCAGGACAACACCAGTGACAGATCTCAGAAAAAGTGCTACGAGTGCCGCCCAGCCATAGCTGAAGATCTGCCCCATTCAATTGCATGAGCAATAAATTCCTTCTTTCTCCACTCCCTTTCTCCCTCCCTTTCTTTCTTCCCTAAGTTGCTTGAAATGTAGTTTTGCCACTTGCAACAAAAAGAGCCCTGTCTAATTCAAAAAATGACTTGGAGAGGTCACTCAGAGGGACAGTGGGTCGGGAGGCAGATGGCTTCTCTTTTACTGGCCCCACTTATTGAGCCCTGAGAAGGTGCTAGTTGCCAGAGCTAGAAAGCTGCCTTCTAAGACCCCAAAACAGCAGGGGAGACAGACATGCACCACATACATGAACCACTGGGAAGGCTGTTGCTACAAACTGAATGTTTGTGACCCCCCCTAAATTCTTCTGCTGAAGCCTTACCTTCAGTGGTAGGGCCTTGGGAGGTTATTAGGTCATGAAGATGATGCCTCATGAATGGGATTAGTGCCATCATAAAGGAGGCACTAGAGAGCTCCCCTGTCCCTTTTAATAGGTTGAAGGTATAGTGATAAGACAGACATCTATGAACCAGGAAGTGGGGTCTTCACCAGACACCAAATCTATCAGCCTCCAAAACTGTGAGAAATAAATTTCTGTTGTTCATAAGTCACCCAGTCTGTGGTATTAAGCCTGGAAAGTTTAAAACAGACATGCTGCCATCGGGAGACTCAGTGCTCTAGGAGTGGGCAGGGGCATAGTTGCTCACGAAGCCTTTGGCTCTAAGGCCTAGGCTTCCAAAGCCCAGCCTACCTTGGTGATTGAAGGATTTCCACAAGATGGGAAAAAAGGGAGAGCTCCAAGTTGTCCACAGTATTCATCCAGAGCTAGAAGACAGCAAACACACAGTGAAACCAAGGCATGTGTGGGGGGAAAAAAAGGAGTTTCCAGGAAGTTTGAACAGATAATGTGCTAGACATAGTCTTCTTTCACTTGGAGTGACTAACACAGTTTTTCACCTCCGGAATCAAACCAATCTCTTGTTGACAGAATGTAAAGGGCTCCAGCCCTGGGGGAAATCTCAAACATCATTTCTCATCTCTTCATCTCTGTTGCTGCCTGGCACTTCACTATGGGTTTAGATTCCAACCAAGGACACCTGTGCTAACCAATGTCTGCCCAGCCTTGGGCCCTGAAGCCCATGTGTCCATACACCAAACTCATTTCATCCTGCAAGGAAAATGTCAGTGTTCCCACTTTAGAGATGAGAAAATAGAGGCTGAGACAGACCAACTGATTGATGAGTCCCACTCACCACCAACAAGTGGTAGGACTGGAATTAGAAGCTGGGTCTCACATTTCTGGTTTTACGGTATAGCAACTACAGACACAGTTTGTGCATGCAACACTTTCTTCATAAAACCTGAGCACTGCCCATGTTCCCTTCTGTACAACAGAACTTCGAGTGATACAGATGTGAAATGCACTAAGATTCCCAGAGTGAAGGTTAACACTCAGGTTATTTTCATTCATAGTAAACAAAATGCAGCTGCTAACTATCCTCCAGGACCAAGTTGACGGTGAGCCTTCATGTCTCATTTCTACACCCCTTTTAGAGAGCTCTATTAGTTCTTATCTCTAAATACTGAAAATTTCCTGAGGCCCCAAATGTAGAGGATTAGATGTGGGATTATACAGGGCATTCATCTAACACCAAAAAGAGCTCACACTTACAAATTATATACCATTTGTGGGAGGTAAGAAGTGTCATACAAAGTCCTAAAATGATATCTGCATTTAGTAGATGAGAAGATTGAGGCTCAGAGACACTAAATAACTTGCCTGGCAACAATTTATCAATTGGCACATTTATCAAAGCCTGGTCTGTCCAACCATGGAGCCTATCCTCTTGCCCCCTCACTGTGTTCCCCAACAAGCCATCTGTAGAGTGTAACCCATAGAGTCAATAATCATCCTCACTTGAATGAAGCAGGCAGCCATGGCTTTGCTCTTAGGAGGGGAAGCAGAAGAGTCTCAGTGGACCCAAGTTTATCAGGAGGCCTATGAAGGCAGAGACCACCTCTTCCAATCCCCAGGGCCTAGCATCACACCTACCTCATGGTGAGCACTTAGTAAGAACCCATTAATTTTTTTAAAAGAGTGAATGCAAGGAAAATCAAGGTGAAATAAGTTTATTGCTCTAATCCAGAAACAAGCTGACAGATTTCCAGCCCCTGTAAGCACAATCACTGTTCAGAGCACAGGAAGGTAGGGCAGCTGCCATGGGAGAGCTTGTGTGGCTGATGTGGCTCTGGTGGGGGAGGGGTGACAGTCATGGCACCTCAAGGAACACATCAGTAGGATGCCAAGAGCCCTTTACACTTGGAATATTCATTCACAAAGGGAGTTACAGAACACGTGACACACCAGGCTCCGTGTTGAGAACTGAGAGATAGAAAAACATGAACTTACCAATCTAGTATGCTTCCGGGCCCCTCCCCCCAACCACAGCACAACTCTGATTTGCTTTCCAGAGCATTAGAACACTAAGACATTGCCACAGAACGTTTGGTGCTGATAGCTCTTTTAGAAAGTACTTTACAATATACCAAGTATCTAAATTTTGGGAAATGAAGATAATTGAATCTTTTGCTTGTTTTCCTGTCATATAACCTGTTTATTAAGGACTTTATTGAGATGTATGATTTATTTAAATATCAAATACGTAATGTATCTAAGTGTGCCTTCTCCCCTCCTGAGGTCACCTCACAGGCCAGAATGCACCAGCCTGTCCCTTCTTCAAAGAACTGAAAGCCTAAGACTTGAATGCCCTCAACTCCATATCTCTCCTCCCTCTCAGCTATCTGTCCCAGTCATCAAGGACCCCACCCTTTCTCCTGTAATCCCTTTACTTGTCTCCAAATCCTTCCTCTTCTTTAAGGAATCATGCCATCAATAGTAGTTTCTCCCTCGTGGTATTTTAACCACCCCTTTCCCACTGCTCTCTCCTTCTCAGCCTACGACCAAACTCCTCCCCTCTATTTTCTTTTCTTCTTCAAAAGACTGTCTCTGATCCCACCCTCCTCCCCACTCTTCACCTGACTGCTGACCCTATTATTTACTTTTCATTAGGCTTGTTACTGACCTCCAAATGCAATGTACACATCCCTGCCCTTATTTTACTTGATATAGAGATACATTTGGGAAACTCTTCCTATTTGATATTTTCTCAAAATTTTATTTTACTTTATTTCATTTTACTTTACTTAGGTTTTTTATTGTTAACCTCAGCTTTAAAAGCACCAGCTCACCAGAGGAAATAGTTTACTCAGGGAGGATGATGCCCATTGTCATTTCAGGAGTGGGCAGTGGGAGCCTGGGAGGTTCTTGCATGAGTCATTTTTGAGCCAGGCTGGTGGCAGGGGTGCCATGATGCCTCAGCATGAACACAGCATTTGGGACTGGACATGTTGTCCACTCATCCTTGTAGCCACTTGTGCATGTCTCTTTTCCTGTTGTGCACAGGGAGTCCACATGCCAGGCCCTGCTCTCTTCCCTCACAATCATAAGTTTATCTTCAGATCCAGAGCCAGTAGAACTTCTCTGCAGTCCTGGGCCTAGATTTTAATTATCTGCTTTTAGACAGAGGGGAAGGGAGGGAGAAAGAGAGGGAGAGAAGCATCAATATGTGGTTGCCTCTCACACATCCCTACTGGGGACCTGGCCTGTAACCCAGGCATGTGCCTTGATTGGGAATCGAACCTACGACCCTCAGTGAATTAAGACCAGCACTTAATTCACTGAGCCATATCAGCCAGGGCTTCCTGTCTTCTTTCTATTAGAACCAGTTACTAGCTTCAATGATCCTTTCTTTGTTTCTTTCTTTCTTATTTAAATAAATAATGTTCTCATATTTATTATTCCTTCTTTCTTTCTTGGAAATCTGTTTTTGTTTGTTGTTTGTTTGGGGTTTTTGTATTTTTATTTTTGTTTTATTTTTGTTTTTGTTTGTTTTTCAGTTGTTTTAACTTCTTTATCTGAAGCCCCTGTTCATTGATTTAAAGTGTTCCCTTTTCTAATATGGACATTGATGACTATAAATTTTCTTCTATTTCCAGCTTTCAGCAGTGCCCCCACAGTGTTTTGATATATAGTATTTTCCTTGCTATTTAGTTCTATAGAAACCAATTCTAATTTGAATTATGATCCTCACTTATCATTTTTATCTCACTGCCTTTGTGGCAATTCAGATTCCAAAATCATCCACCTGGGTTTCTGTAACAATCTCATGACCCATCTCTCTGCCTGGGGTTCTTGCCACCTGAGTAATAGACCTAAAATAAATTTTTGATTCCCTAAATAACATCCTGAGATAGCTGCAGTTTAGCAAAACTTATCAACAACCTCAAATTTATTATATTTTTGAAACAAACCAGGCACTGAAAGACAAATACCATATGATCTCACCTATAAGTGGGACCTGATCAACAAAGCAAGTGAGCAAAATAGAACCAGAGACATGGAAATAAAGAACAAACTGACAGTGGCCAGAGGGAAGTGCTGAGAGAGATAATGGGGGAAAGAATGGGAAGGGTCATCTAGGAACATGTATAAAGGATCCATGGACAAAGACAAGGGTGGGGGGAAGGTTAAATGAGGTGGGCTGCATGGACAAGACAGGGGAGAGCAATGGGGGGAAAATGGGGACAACTGTAATTGAACAACAATAAAAAAATTATAATAAAAGTCTTTATTCTAGTAATTCTAAGGAATTTTTACATGGGGGAATGTACATGCAAAAGTATTATATATAACAGCATTCAATCATAAAAACATTATGTAGAAATAATCAAAGAATTTGACAATAGGGGAATTATGAAGAAATCAGATGCAACACAGACTATATTCTGACCTCAGAACAACGCTCGTAAAAGTTTGTAATAAAAAATTTTTAATGTTTATGTTATATGGGACTGATAATATCTACACTAAGATTATACCATGATAAAAATATAATGGTATGCATAAAGATTTAAGAAAGGATACATTCAAGGTTGACAACAATTGTCTGGGTCTCAGAAATATGAGTTTTCCCCCACTTTTCTCTTAGTTCAAGTATTCTGTAATAAGACTACATTATCTTTAACGTAGAAAACAGTTTTTAAAATACTTCCATGGACTCCAGCACACTCTCATATACTGATTAAAATGCATGTCCTGCATTTTAGCATCTTCAGCCTGTCTTCTCCCCCTTCCCCTCCAGCCTCGGGTCTATTTGCAACAACTCCCTGACAGGTACTCTCCAAGCCACTTGCTCTCAGTCCCCCTGGCTGCTTTCATCCCTGCATGTGTGCAAATAACACGCACTGTGCCTTAAACGTCCCCCACTGCATGCACTCTGGTAGGGTCAGCCCCAGGGTCCCCGATCTGTAAAGCTGACTGAGTGTTCTCTCACTTCCACCCCCCAGAAGCCCTTGTGCCTGTCTCCCTCACACCCAGCACATTGTATGTCACCTTTGTTGTGTCCCAAGCCCAGGAAGCCGTATGGAGAGGCTGCATCCTTGTTATCACCATGACTCCAGGATACCTCCATACGTGACCCCAGCATGCACTCAGTAAACAATGCTTCCTTAATGGATCTATCTACCCAAAGTTTTGTGCAAAACTCCTCTTTGAGCCTGAGGCATGCCCTCAGCATTTCCCAGTCATTCCTTCAAAGGAGCACTTGTGAACAGCAAGACACCATTCAAAGGAACTGGCGGATTACACACACACACACATATGTTTTAATCCTGACCTGAGGATATGTTTTGTTTTTTTATTGATTTTAGAGAAAGGAAGGGAGAGAGAAAAAGAGAGAGAGACATCAATGTAAGAGAGAAACATAGATTGGTTGCCTCCCAACTGGGGATCAAACCTGCAACCCTTTGGTGTAAGGGGTGACACTCCAACCAACTAAGCCACCTGGCCAGGGCAGAATATATATTTTAAACATATAAATTATCCTACAGTTTTAAAATTCTTTCTCAGATACTATCTGGTTTGACATGCACACTAGCCTGTTAAGGAAGATGATGACCTTTATTTCATGCTTGAGAAAACTGTAACTCAGAGAAGTCAAGAGACTTTCCCAAGACCACACAGCCCATTGGTGTTAGGATTTCATTATAAACCAGGACTTCTATGCTCCAAAGTCTTTGAGGTTTTCCCTCTTATAACCATCATAACTATTGAGGAAGCCAACATGCTAGGTTTAAAGGAAGCTCCAGACTTTTTTAACCATCTCACATTCCTTTACAGTTCAAATTCCACCTCCAGTTTACCTCAAAATCACAGAGAATGTGCTGAAAAACACCAACATTGGTGATGGCAGATGACCCGAAGCCCAGTTCCGCGGTGCCGGCAATGGAGAGGATCAGCTGAAAAACTCGATGGTTTAGAAGAGAGGTATTCTTCCTCAGCAGGAATGCCAGTATCTGGAAAGGTTAAAACAGGAAGCTGTCTCCACATGAGTGTACTGTCAGGACTCTGTTCCTCACCTGCTTGTCCCATCATCTTTGGTCAGCCTGGTCTGAACCCCTCTGCTCTTCAGGGCTACCTCCTTGTTCCTGTGGGCTCAGAAGAAAAAACATGCGCCAACTCCTGTGGCTGCTCCCTATCAGTGTCCACCATTTTGTACCTGTGTGACTTGCCCTCTCAGTAGGGAACCATGCTTCTTCCTAAATCTCTTCCTCTGTGTTCCAGAATGCCTCAATGCCTCTCTCCCTCCCTCTCTCTCTCGCTCTCAGTCTCCTCCCCCATTGCTGTGTTCCTCTTGTGTACCTAAATGGATCCTATATTCATAACCATCCCATAAGTGCTGCTATATCACCAGGAAGGCACCAACAACCCATGAACTCAGTTACACCCAGTATCACTCCAGTTGGAGCCACCAGATGTCTCATTCTGCTGTGCAGACCCTGGAAAACCAGCACCATGCAAGCGCCCATACAGGAGAGAGGCTCTGGAATCCCCATGGCCCAGATCAGTGTCAGAGACTAGTAAGGTGGATCACTCTGGGCCTCCTGTTTCTGTTGACCTCATTCACAAAAATCAGGCTATATAGCCACCCACTGGTAACTGGGTTCTCACCCATTCCATCTGGATTCTCACTCGGCTCAGCTTTCCCACAGCTCAGTTCCCTGTGCATGGGTTTGACACAGCCCACCCTCCTCCACATCCTCTCAGACACACTCATTCAGTGTGCCATTGGGAAGTCCTGTTAGTTATCATGGACTGAATGTTTGTTCCTCCCCAAACCTGTAGGTTGAAATTTTACCTCACAACATGATGATGTTGGAGGTGGGTTCTTTGTGATGTACTTAGGATTAGATGAGGCCAAGGGGGTAGAACCTTCACAAATGGGATTAGTGTCCTTACAAGAGAACTTGCTTCCTCTCTCTGCTCTCTGCCATGTGAGGACCCAATGAGAAACTGGCCATCTGGAATCCAAACCTGACCATTCTGGCACCTGATCATGAACTTTCCACCCTCTAGAACTATGATAAAATTAATTTCTGTTGTTCATAAGTTACCCAGTTTATGGTATTCTGTTATAGCAGTCCAAACTTGCTAAGACAATTGCAATAATCAAATACTTAATATCTTATATTGTTCTTGTCAACTCTTTGACATATCTGAAATCTGATCACTCCCTCCTCCCCCATCAGAATATAATTAGGATGGCTGAAAATTGCTTGAGAAAAATCACATTCAGGCTGGCTGGTTTCATTTTACATTATTAGTGTCAAATATCAAATGGGTACGCAATTTGGCCTGGCAGTCGAAATCTGTTTTTCTAGCAAGCTGGTTTTCCTTGTCCTAAAGTCAATGATTTCATCTCTTCTTCCTCCCTCAACTGTTCTTCCCTTCTACCACTCCACCTCATATTATGCTGAGAAGATGGAACTGTCAGACATGGCCACTCTCACCTTCCAAACACCATATCGATAAAGGCCTGTATTGTATTCCTTCCTCTCACAAGCAAGGTCTCCTATGTGGCCTCTAGACCCCTCACTTTCTCAAGGACACTTTTTCTTGACATAACTCTCCTCTTAACTTTACCCTTCTCTCTCTCTCTCGCCCCAACAAATGTGCTCTAGTATTTCTCTTCTTAAAATATTTCCCCCTTGATCCCTAATCACTCTAGCTCTCACCCCATTTTGCTACTGTTCTTCATTAGCAAATTTCTAGAAAGCACTATGGCCACACAGGCTCGATATCCTCACCTTACTTTCTCTCTTCAACCCCATTCACCTGGTTGCTGCCTCCACCTGTCCCTCTGCCTTAGAAAGGTCACCAATGACTTCCAGGTGCCAAGTCCAATGGAAACATCTCTTTCCTTAGTTTGCTTTGTTCTGTTAACCACATTGGCTTTCTCTATTAATACTTTCTTTTCTCAGATTCTCTGGCAAAATTTTCTTTAGTTTCTCTTACCTCTTTCTTCTCAATCTCCTTCATTGGGTTTTAATCATTTCTAACCTCTATATCATTAGTTCTTTGTTTCTTTCTCTTTAGTCCTTTTCTTTATTCTCTCTACTCCTCTTCACTATTTCATCAATTTTCTTGAATTAAGTAGCATCATGATGACATTAATAACTCACATTCATACCTCCAGCCTAGCTTGCCCCTCTGAGCTTGAACCATCTATCCCACTTGATATTTTACTTTTGATGTCTCACACAGCCCCAGCTGCTCCCCTTTGCTGTCTTCCCAGACTCTTTTAGGGTCCAAGTCTCTCCTGGATGCAGTTTTCACAGCATATAGTGTTCTGTCTCAGTCTCCTACTCAAATCTCCCCCTCTGACCCATCCTCCACACTGGTGTCAAAAGTCATTCTAAAACATTAATCATTTCATTTCCTTGTCCTAAATCTTCCTATGACTACTCATCATTTCCAAATTAAAAATCCCTGCTTCCTGGAGTGTCAGATTTCTGGTCCTTCTCTCCCTCTCTACCCTACCATGAGGAAGAACTTCAAGTGTATTTTTATGTGAGTCTGGAATGCCAGTCTTCTTATTTACCATGCTATGAAAATCTATCTTATAAAACTCAGGATATCACTTAGTCTGAGAAGAGGATAATAAATAAATAAAATTTGATAGAAATAACAAGTAGAAAAATTTATTCTCTCATTGTGCTCTCACATCCAATCAACAAATCAGCAAATAAATACAGAGTAAAAATCTAAAAAATCATTAAATCCACTCCTGAGCAAACTGCTTAATTGAAGACCCTTATTATAATTCTCTGATTGGTTCCACAAGTCTTTATTAAAACCTGCTGCTTCCCATGTGCTCTTTGGGTGCAGCAATGAGCAAGCAGACCAGTCCTGCCCTCGGGGAGCCTGTGTCTATGGGGCAAAACAGACCACAAGCACATATAGATTGTGCCAACTGGGCATGAAGGTTATAAAGAAAAAGAAAGTAAGAAAATGTGTCTAAAAAAGGATTGGGTATGATGTGGGCCCTGCTTTAAAAAGAGGCAAGGGAGACAAAAAAGTAATGATAATTTTGTTTCTTTATGTAAACCTGGGCATTCCCCCCCACCACTACCACTGCCTAGCCTCTCCTTCTGCTTTTCCATGAAGACATAAATATTTGAAATGTTTCTTTTTTAAGCCATAAGAATATTTTATAAATTTCCTTCTTTTGCACCATGTGTAAAGGTACAATAAATCCCTGAATCTGATGGGTTCTTTACTTAAATGAAGTATTTGGAAGTTTTTGTCTCATGATAATATTTTTCTGTCAGTCCTGTTAGAAAGTGCTGTAAAATGAATGTTTATGCCCCCCCCCAATTCATATGTTGAAACTTAATCCCCAATGTGATGGTATTAGGAGATGAGGTCTTTGAGAGGTGATTAGGTCATGAGAGTGGAGGCTTTAGTGGGATTAGTGTCCTTATAAAGAACTCTCTTGCCTCTTCCACCTTGTGAGGCCATTGATGAACCAGGAAGTGGGTTCTCACCAGACACTGAATTTGCTGGCACCTTGATCTTGGACTTCCCAGCCTACAGGACTGTGAGAAACAAATTTATGTTGCTTATAAGCCATACAGTTTATGGTGATTTTGTTATAACAGCCTGAATAAACTAAGACAGTAAGTTCCTCCAAAGGAGAAAGTAAACCCATGTTGTTCACTTGTCTCCCTGAGCCTAGCACAGTGCTGACCTCTTAGGTAGTAGTCAGTCAACATGAGCTGAGTAGATAAATCTGTGGGCTGCTCCTTGACTCTACTATCTCCTCCACAAACTCAGCCAACCAGTGCCCTGGTCCTCCTCCAATTGCCTTTCTTTTTAAGGAACATCTTTTGGCACCCCACCTTTATGTGACACCAGCCACCTTTGCAGCTCTGTGGCACCTTCTCTCTCTCAAGGCACTGTGTTATGTGACAAGCACTTGTGAAGAACTCACGATATGTCAGGTTCTATACTTGGCAGTAAGGAGACAGCAGTGATTACAAAGGGTCCCAGCTCTCCACAGTACTCAGACTTTCTGGGAAGATGGCTTCATTAACACTGAGTCACAGAGTGTGGTGGTCTAGAAGAGACTGGTATGCATTCAATTTATACTAAAATTATCTTGGTATTTGTCCAGTTTCATTATTCTTGATATATGCATGACAGCAGAAATTTCTTTGCAACTTTTTGGAAATGCTCATAATAATTATTAAAATCCCTAGCCACAGCCAATATCTAAGTACTAAATTGGTACAAATCCCACTATTACCTGTAGTAATAAAAAAAAAAAACTTGCATATACCAAAAATCCCAAATCTTCAGTTTTAATATAAACCCAAATATAGCCATTCACTTATTAACAAAATATTTACAGAGTATTTGTTTGGACCCTGCAATACTCTGGCAATACTCTGGCAACAAGTAAGAAATGCCCAGGACTTTAGATGATCACAGTCTGGTGGAGAAGAGCAGATGATCGTTACAGCACTGTGTGACCATGGTTAGCACTGGTATCACACAGCACCACAGGAGGCCGGAGACAGCCATACAATCAGCTCAGGGGCTGGGAAGTGTAGCCTGGGAAGATATGAATGAGTGTACCTGGGAAAGAGAAGGAGTAGCACTCCAAACCCAGGGAACATGTACACCAAGTCACACAGTACGTTTAACTAAATGTAACTGTGCAGGATTTTGGAGGCAGGAGTGCAGGGAGGGAAATGTTAGCAGGGTTGGGGGTGGGGTTGATGGACAGGTTGGCAGGCAGTTTTGAAGGCCTTTAGAAACTAATCCTGAGCCTGGCATGTTGTGTTAGCTGTTGATGCCTATGAAGAGCACACACAGGGGAGAAGTATCACCAGGTCTGTAGTGCAGACTGTGCCTGGTGTCAGTGGCTTTGAGGAGCAGCAGGAAGAAGGGGCCTCCATCCAGCTATGCAGAAGTCCAGGTGAGAAGAATGTGCCTGAAGTGACATCACACTGCTTTCTTCTGCTCAGACCCTGGCTTAGGAGCCAAAAAGCAGGGATGCTCTATCTCAGTTCCCCCAAACCAGGAAGAAGCACTGTGACCTTTGTGTCCCTGACCTTGTCTAGACTTGCACCCTAGGCCTGCCCCTGGTGATTCCTTGTGTGGTTACCTCCCAGCCATGCAGGAAGGTGCTCCAGGGCTGTGACCAGTGTCATCTGACTTTGGGAACAGTAAATAGCAATAATAGTCACAGTGAACACAAATAGCAGACACTTTTCTAAGCTCTCAGCACATATTAACTCAATTATCATAACACTACACAATAGGTGTTATTATAATCCCCATTTTACATATGAGAACCCTGAGAAATAGAGAGATTAAGGACTAAAGGTGTTGAACATTTATAGGGCATTTATTCTGGGCCAGATATAATTCTAAGTCCTCCACCTGTATTAAATCATTTAGTCCTCCCTAGAGCCCCATGATACAGGAGGCATGAGAGTCTGTATCACAGAGGTGGGGAAACAGAGAGAAAGAGGCTGAGTAACTCATCCAGAATTAAATAGCAAGTTAAAGGGTAAGGCGAGTTCGAACCTCATACTTTGGCTCTCTTTGACCATCATGCTAGACACAGTGGAGGACAATGAATGATTCCTGAGTCCGTTAGTGAAAGTTGCTGGTAGACACAGACAGGGGTGCATCCCCATCTAGATCAAAGTGTCTCCCCGGGTGGATGTCACCTGACCCTCTTCTGCAGGCAATAGTCTCCTGAGCCTCAGGACCCAAAGGTTTCAGGTTTCCCTTCTCCAGAAGTCACTGTGGAGGGAATATCCACTGGGGCAAGAGAAGCTCCTCCCTTTTCCTTGGGGAGTCAGAAACTCAGATGGAAGGGCTGGATTACCTGGTACCCAAAGATGTGCTGCATCAGGCGGTCACACATGGCGTTGCTGGTCAAGACTAAGTGCAGGACTTTCACAGCTGCATACATGGTGTGGTCATCTGTCGCTGAGGAAATGAGGCCCAGGAGGATGGAAGGCCCACCAATGAAGTCCAGGCTGCTGGCAGCAGGACTGGAGTGGAACACCCTTATCCCTGCATGGGACAAAGGAGCATTCCATCAGTAGTCAGAGCTTCATCGCAGTGAAAAATCCCCAATAGCATGCTGGGTAAATGAGCTGCCAGAGCCACTCACCATTCATAGCAGAGGAGCCCATGCACATGGGACAGGCTGGAAGGAAGGGGATGGGGCTACCCTGAGTCCTTCCTGTGTCACCAGAGGCTGAAACACCCCAAGGGATTTCAGATCACTCTCCTCCATCTCATTCCAAAGTGCTAGAGGAGCCAGATGCTTTAGATTCCATCTGACCCTCAGTCCATGCTGGCTCTTCTGACACTCTTTGCTCTCTAGATCCTGTGGGGCTGGGTACTTGCACCAACTCGCTCCTTCAATAGTCACTGGCTATTGTTTTCACTCCAACAACCACTGCCTCTGTACAAGACCCTACTGTGCTCACTAGATGGGTTCCATTGTTCATAGATGCCAGTATTGTTAGTAGCTGAGTTCACCACAAACTGTCATAGGCAGCAAAGTGAGCTGACATCATTCAATGTGGGAAGGCAACTCTCCAGCAGGGTTATCTCACCCTATGAGATAACTATGCCCTCACTGACCAACAAGCTCTGATCTGACTGCCACTCAGAATTCCAAGCTGTACAAATGATGATATCTGCAAGCCCTTCTTCCCAAATAGCAGGAAAAGTTCATGGCCTGACATACCCAATTGGCCCACAGCCACAGCTCCAATGGTTCGAAGAGAACCCGAGAGATGGCTAGCACAGTTTCTTAGCAAGAACACGGGCATGGCATTGTCACGGGATGAAATGTTCATCTAGAGAAATTGGTAACAGTTAGTCCTGAAATTCTTTCCTGTAAAGGAAGAGGTCTTATTTATAAGTTCCTGGAGGGTAGTCACCCCAAGTCCTGGCCCATTGCTGGTGCTCCATAAATGAATAATAGAACCAATGTCAGGCAGACTGAAACCAGAATTCAGATTCTTGTGTCATGTCTCTTAAGCTCTGGCTTAATCAAGGGAGCAGCTTTTGTTACAATTGTGCCATTAGTGTCCAACACACTCATAGTGAGGAGCTAATGGGGCAAGAGGGATCTCAGGACACCTGGAGGTGGACAGTGCTACAAAGGCCAGCATTGCCTTATTCCCAGGTTAGGGTTGTCCAGTCTCTGCAAGCCCCAGCCTATCTGGTTTCAGAAAGCCAGTTAAATGGGAATCCTGGCTTCCTCCATCAGTAGGAACTCTGCCAGGAAGGCACTTCTTTGGTGCTCAACAGGACTTAACCCCTGAACCCTTGTCTTCAGTAAAGGGAGGTGGCCCTCTGGGAAGGTGGAGAGAATGGAAAGACATTGGCCCAAATTCATCAGCAGTAAGCTGATGGGGAATTAGGGAATAGTAAATCTAATGGCATCTTCACTTACAGACATGTCTACTTGCTGTTCCACAAGTTCATTGTTTAAAATAAACAGAGCAATTCACAGGACAGTCTGCTGTGCCAGTGTGTGGGGATTGGTAGCACTCCAAAAAGGGAAGCTACCTAGTGCTTTCCATGTCACAAAAGTTTTTAAAAATTCTGTTCTAGCTCTACCATGAGTAGTAAAGAGCATCTATTTCCTTCTCTGAGCAATTACAAATAAAAGGGTTAGTCTTGAGGGAAGTTAATGGGTGAGGAGTCACAGAATACTTTAACAAATGAAGAAGGAAGCACTCCTGTATATATTCACCTCCACATATGCAAACATGAATTACCATTTACTCAGTCATGAAAACTGAACACCAAGCCATTAGATCATAATTCTGGGGGCAGCAAGTGATGTTGAAGGCATACCTCTTTGGCAATCAGGCGGCTGTCCACCTCATTGTACGTGCGTCTGATGTCCACAGCACTGGTGGTAGAGGAGCTGGCCACATGAAGACCAAAGGAAACTTTTTCCTCTGCAACCAGGGGTGCCGCTTCTGTGCCACTGCCCTCACCTGAATCAACACATCTCCAATTATTATACTCTCACTGTACAGAGAAGAAAATTAAACCTCAGAGAAGTAAATATCTATTGATATATGGCAAAGTAATCAGCCAGAGAATATTGGTATCTTATGATATTGTATGTTGCTATGTGGTTATAGGTTTTTACTTTGCATGCTTGTGTGTTGTATGTTCATATGTCTCATGTTTTGCCCCTATTTGTGATTCTTTGACACTTATGAAAAATCATGGAGAAATCTCACAATGCTAACCCTACCATAATTATAGAGGCATTCCAAGCCTCTAATATAGAGGCTTATTAATAGACTTGAAACACCTATCAAGGATGTCATCTCACTCCCCAAAACCAAAATGACAAGTGATAAGAAAGCTTACTTATAAAAATTGCGAGACAGGCTGGACTAAAAGTTCTAAGATTTTCAGTGAGCTGAATGTCCATGGGAAACATCCCACCTGGAATTAGCATTCTGGTCCCTGCACCAAGGAGAGCCACATATTTGACTTGAGAAGCATGGTAAGACCAGAGAGTCACTGAAACTTTGGTTATAAATGTCACCTGTCACATTGTTCTGACCAATGCAATTTGCCAGAGGAAATGAATTTCAAAAAAGACTTGGGATGTAGAGAAAGAAACACTCAACAGCTCTTCATCGCTCTTCACCACACACAAGACTTCTGCCATATATGCATTTATCATTTTTCCCACATGGGTGCTGACCCCCTTAACTTGATGGAGCACAAAGAGCAATGCTCCATGCTTGAGCAGCCAACAATCAATAATGAAAATGTGGATGTTTTGTCTGCCTGTTTAATAATTGAAAACAACAGTATACTTTAGTTAAAAAGCTCCTTCATTAAAAGGAATGTAACTTATTTATATCATTCTCTTCTCTTTCTTTGCTGATGGTATTACCCACCCACTCTTCTCCATTATGTGCTTTGAAGCTGAAATATGAAGGATACTGTCAGTTCCTCTTTTTGTGACATTTTCTGTTAGGTTGTAAATATATAATGATCCAATTACAGAGGTCTTCCCCAATGACTGACCCGTGTTGAGTTTATTCTTTATAAATGTGTCATATATAAATAGGTGTCTAGTTTTAAAATAAAATCAACAAGATAATTACAAATCAAAACACTCCACACCTTGAACATGCACAGCTTGGAAGTTGCTACAGTATCTTGGGCCAAGTTTGTTAATAACTTCCAGAGATTCCATTGAGACGGCTTCTTCAAAGAGGTATGTAGGGCCAAGTCGCCATATTAATGATGACTTCTGTTTCCAAACTTGAGGGGTAGCGATATATCCATAAACATCCACGAATGATGATGGATCCATTGAAAGGAAAGGTCCTGGTAAGGCCTGAATGTATAACATCTGTTGAAATAAAAAGAATGGAAGGTGGTTAAGTTTGGAATTAATCAATAAACACATATGGATATAAGATGATGCACCTTATACTTCCCTCAAAGTAAAAACTTATTTCACCTAAAACCATTAAAAAGATCACTCTCAAAGCTGAGAAAAATGTACCAAAAACAGTTATAAAATTCTGGTGGGAGTAAAAGAGTGACACTATGCCTTTGGGAATTAATTTGAAAACAACACTGAAAGCCCCTGAAATATTCACCTTTTTGTTCCAGTCAGCCAATAAGAACCTACATTCCAGCAGTGACATTAATTGCATGTACTGAAAATAATTACAGATACATAGACAGGAAAGAAAGAAATAAAACTCTCTCTCTTTGTAAATGACACATCCATGTACAAAGTGTCAGGAATCTACCAAAAAAGAAAAAAGAAACTAAAAACCAAAATCCCAAAACTAAGAAGTCAATTCATCAAGGTCACAGGATACCTGATCAAAACAAAAAAATCAACTGCATTCTAAGTCTGATAGTGAACATGCAGAAACTACAATGAAAAAAATACCATTTACAACTGCTTAAAATAAAATGAAATACTTAATAATATCTGTATCCTGAAAATTCCAAAAAAAATAATAAAATAAATCAAAGAAGACCGGTATAAGTGAAGAGACATACCATGTTCCTGGATGAGAAGACTTAACATAATAGAGGTGTCCTTTCCCCTCAAAATGATCTACAGACTTAATGCAATTCTATCAAAATCTTAGAAGACTTTTTGTAGACAGACAAGCTAATTCTAAATGTTTTTTAAATTTTTATTTTAATTGTTGTTCAAGTACAGTTTTCTGTCTTTTACTCTCATCCCAGTCCACCCTGCCAGTGTTCCCCTCCTCCCTCCCATTTCCACCCCCCTTAGTTTTTGTCCATGTGTCCTTTATACTTTTTCCTGCTATCCCTTCCCTTTTTCCCCTGAAATTTCCTCCCCTCTCCCCTCTGGTTACTGTCAGCCTGTTTTCCATTTCAATGCCTTTGGTTATATGTTGCTTGCTTATTTGTTTTGTTGCTTAGGTTCCTGTTAAAGGTGAGATCATATGGTATTTGTCATTTACTGCCTGGCTTATTTCACTCTGCATAATGCTTTCCAGTTCCATCCATGCTGTTGCATAGGGTAGGAGCTCCTTCTTTCTTTCTGCTGCATAGAATTCCATTGTGTACATGGACCATAGTTTTTTCATTCATTCATTTACTGATGGGCACTTAGGCTGTTTCCAACACTTGGCTATTGTAAATTGTGCTGCTATGAACATTGGGGTGCATAGGTTCTTTTGGATTGGTGTTTCAGGGTTCTTGGGATATAACCCTAGCAGTGGAATTGCTAGGTCAAGAGGCAGTTCCATTTTTAGTTTTCTGAGGAAATCCCATAGTGTTTTCCATAGTGGTTGTACCAGTCTGCAATCCCACCAACAGTGAACTAGGGTCCCCTTTTCTCCGCAACCTCTCCAACACTTGTTTGTTGCTTTGTTTATGATGGCCATTCTTATTGGTGTGAAGTGGTAACTCATTGTGGTTTTAATTTGCATTTCTCTGATGGCTAGCGATACTTTTTCTAGTCTGATTCCTGTGGCTAAAACTTCCAATACTATATTGAATAGAAGTGGTGAAAGTGGACAACCTTGTCTTGTTCCTGATCTTAGTGGGAAAGCTCTAAGTTTTTGTCCATTGAATATGATGTTGGCTGTAGGTCTCTCATATATGGCCTTTATTATGTTGAGGAATGCTCCCTCTATTCCCACTTTGCTGAGTGTTTTTATCATAAATGGGTGCTGTACCTTGTCAAATGCTTTTTCCACATCTATTGATATAATCATGTGATTTTTGTCTTTGCTTTTGGTTATGTGATGTATTACATTTACTGATTTGTGAATATTGAACAATCCTTCATCCCTGGGATGAATCCCACTTGGTTATGGTGTATGATCTTTTTAATGTATTGTTGGATGCGGTTTGCCAATATTTTGTTGAGGATTTTAGCATCTATGTTCATCATCAATATTGGCCTGAAATTTTCTTTCTTTGTTGTGTCCTAATCTGGTTTTGGTATGAGGATGATGCTGGCTTCATAAAAAGAGTTTGAGACTCTTCCATTATTTTGAATTTTTTGGAATAGTCTGTGAAGGATAGGGGTTAGCTCTTCTTTAAATGCTCTGTAGAATTCTCCTGTGAAACCATCTGGTCCAGGGCTTTTGTGTGTTGGGAGTTTTTTGATCGCTGCTTCAATTTCATCTGCTGTTATTGGTCTGTTCAGGGTTTCTGCTTCTTCTTCATTTAGTTTTGGAAGATTATATTTTTCTAGATATTTGTCCATTTCACCTCGGTTTTCAAATTTCTTGGCATATAGCTCCTCATAGTAATTTCTTACAGTCATTTGTATTTCTGTGGTGTCAGTTGTAATCTCTCCTCTTTCGTTTCTGATTGTGTTTATTTGGGTCCTCTCTCTTTTTTTCTTGATGAGCCTGCTTAAAGGCTTGTCAATTTTGTTAATCTTTTCAAAAAACCAGTGCCTGGATTCATTGATCCTTAGAATTGTGCTTTTAGTCTCTATGTCATTTAATTCTACTCTGATCTTGGTTACTTCCTTCCTTCTACTAACTCTGGGCTATCTTTGTTGTTGTTCCTCAAGTTCTTGTAAATGTAGGGTTAGGTTATTTGTTTGAAATGTTTCTATCTTTTTTAGGTAGGCCTGTATAGCTATGAACTTCCCTCTCAAGACTGCCTTCACTCTGTCCCATAAGTTTTGGGTTGTTGTGAGTTCATTTTCATTTTGTTTTCAGAAACTTTTTGATTTCTTCTCGAATTTCATTCTTGACCCATTCATTGTTTAATAGCATGCTATTCAATCTCCATGATTTTGAGTGTTTTGTGTTTTTTTCCCTTGGGGTTGGTTTCTAGTTTCATTCCCTTGTGGTCAGAGAAAATGCTTGGTATGATTTCAATTTTTTTGAATTTGTTGAGGTTTGTTTTGTGTCCTATCATGTGGTCTATCTTTAAAAATGTTCCATGTGCATTTCAATACATTGTGTATTTAGCTTCTTTCTGTTGCAGGGCTCCATATATATCAGTTAAGTCCATTTCATCTAGGGTGTTGTTCAATGCTACAATGTCTTTGTTGATATTTTTTTTGGAAAATCTGTCCATTTTTGACAGTGGGGTGTTAAAATGCTTTAGTATAATTGTGTTGCTATAAATATCTTTCTTAAAGTCCTCTAAGATTTTCTGTATGTATTTGGGTGCTTCTACATTGGGCACATATATATTTACAAGGTTTATGTCTTCTTGGTGGAGTCTTCCCTTGAGTATTATGAAGTGACCTTCTGGGTCTCTCTTTATAGCTCTTTTTTTGAAGTCTATTGTGTCTGATATGAGTATTTCCCTGGCTTTTTTTCCTGTCCATTTGCTTGGAAAATTTGTTTCCAGCCCTTCACTTCCATTCTGTGTAGGTATTTTGTACTGAGGTGGGTCTCTTGAAGGCAGCATATGTGTGGGTCATGCTTTCTTATCCATTCAGCTATTCTGTGTCTTTTGATTAGAGCATTTAATCCATTCATGTTTAAGTTTATCTTTGATAAGTACTTATTCATTGCCATATTTTCTATACCAGCGTTCCTCTCTGTCTCTGTCTTTTCCTTCCTTTGCTTAGAGCAGTCCCTTTAGCATCTCATGCAGAGCTGGATTGGTGGGTGTGTATCCTTTTAGACTTCATTTGTCTGTGAAGCTCCTTATTTGGCCTTCTATCTTGATTGAGAGATTTGCTGGGTAAAGTAGTCTTGGTTGCAGGCCTCTGGTTCTCATTACTTGGAATATTTCTTGCCACTCTCTTCTGGCTTGGAGTGTTTCTATTGAGAAGTCAACAGCTAACCTTATTGGGGCTCCCTTGTATGTTACTTCCTTCTACTCCCTTGCTGCCTTTAAGATTCTCTTTTTGTCTTGGAATTTTGCCATTTTAATTATGATGTGTCTTGAAGTGGGCCCCTTTGGGTTCCTCTTGATTGGGGCTCTCTGTGTTTCCTGGATTTGTGTGACTTTTTCTCTAATCAAATTAGGGAAGTTTTCCATCATTTAATTCTAAAATTTATATGAAAAAATACAGGCTCTAGAATGGCTTAAAGAAATAGATTAATTTTTCTTTTTTGAAAAAGAGAAACTAAGTGGTAGATACTAGCCTACCCAATATTAAGGCTTATTATATAGCTATAATATTTATTTTTATAGAGAGTATGCTATTTAAGAGAGTATGCTATTGGTAGGAAGATATTCATGCAGGTCAATGGACTAAAATAGAGAATCCAGAAATGAACCTATAGAAATATTCCTAACTCCCTGGCTGGTGTAGCTTAGTGGATTGAGGCAGTAGCCTGTGAACCAAAGGATCACCAGTCCGAATCCCTGTGAAGGCACATGCCTGGGTTGTGGGCCAGGTCCCCAGCAGGGGACACTTGAGAGGCAACCACACATTGATGTTTCTCTCCCTCTCTTTCTCCCACCTTTCCCCTCTGTCTCAAAATAAACAAACAAAAATCTAAAAAGAAATATGCCTAACTGATTTTTAACAAAGGTTCAAAAATAATTAAATGGTGGAGGAGTGGTATCTTCAGCAAACAGTGCTGGAAAAACTGAACATTCATAGGTAAAGAAATAAACATAGACCTAAAACTCGTGCTTTACACAAAATTAATGCAAAATTGATCAGAAACTTAAATATAAAATTTAAAACTGAAAAATGCCTTTAAAAGGTATAGGAGAAAATATCAGGCTCTAATAGTAGAAAAAGAGTTCTTAGACTTGACACCAAAAGAAGGAACTATAAGAGAAAAACTGATAAATTATATTTGATTAAAATAAACTTCCAGCTTTGAAAAATTCAGTGTGAAAGAGATTAAAACCAAGCTATATACATTAGCAAAAATTATTTGCAAGTTACATAGTTGAAAAAGGACTGATATATCTAGTATATATATATATATATATAAAAGATTTTATTTATTTATCTTTAGAGGGGGAGAGAAGGATAGAGGGAGAGAAATATCAATGTATGGTTGCTTCTCGTGTGTCCCCTGCTAGGAACTGGTCTGCAACCCAGGCATGTACCCTGACTGGGAATCGAACCACAGTTTTTTGGTTCACAGGCCCATGCTCAATCCACTGAGCTACACCAGCCAGTGCTGAGGATATATATTTTTAAATAGTTTATTTATTTATTTTTAGAGAGAGGGAGAGAAACATCACTGCATGGCTGCCTCTCACATGCCCACCCCTCCACTGAGGACCTGGCCTGTAACCCAGGCATGTGCCCTGACTGGAAATCAAACCAGTGACCTTTTGGTTCACAGGCTGGCACTCAATCCACTGAATCACACCAGTCAGAACTAGAATATATTTTTTAAAATCCCTTAAACCTCAACAGTAAAAAACAAACAACCCAATTAGAAAATGGACAAAAGACTGGAACAGGCATCACTGAAGAGTAAATGCAGATGGCAAAGAAGCATGTGGGATCTTCAATCTCTTTAGCCAGTAAGGAAATGCAAACTAAAAACACTCCAGGAAAAGATAGCATTGTTAAAATGTCCATTCTACCCTAAGCAATCTATAGATTTCATGCAATCCCTATCAAAATGCCAATGATGCATTTCACAGTACTAGAAAAAATAATTTAAACATTTATATGGAACCACAAAGGACCTCAAATTGCCACAAAGTTGAAGGAATCATGATATCAAACTATACTACAAGGCAATAGTAATCAAAACAGCATAATACTAGCATGAAAACAGACATATAGGTCAATGGAATGGAATAGAGAACCCAAAAATAAATCCATATCTCTATGGTCAACTAATATTTGACAAAGGAGGCAAGAACACACAGTGGGGTAAACGAAGTCTATTCAATAAGTGATGATGGGAAAATTGGACAGATACTTGCAAAAAAAAATGAAACTAGACCACCTTCTTACACCATATACAAGAGTAAACTCAAAATAGATTAAAGACTTAAATGTAAAACTTGATACCATTAAAATCCTAGAATCCTATCTTTTACAGCCTAAAACATAGGCTGTAAAATCTGGCATTTCTCTTCATATTTTTTTCAGACATATCTCCTCAGGCAAGGGCAACAAAAGAAAAATAAACAAATGAGACTACATCAAACTAAAAAGTTTTTACACAACAAAGGAAACCATCATCAAAATGAAAAGACAACCCACTGAATGGGAGAACATATTCACCCATGATACATATGATAAGGGGTTAATACCCAAAATTCATTAAGAATTTATACAACTGAACACCAAAAAACAAACAATTTAATTTAAAAAATGAGCAAAGGACCTGAATAGACACTTCTCAAAGGAAGACATACAGATGGTCAACAGACATATGAAAAGATGCTCAAAACACTATGGTACCTTTACACAATGGAATTCTATGCAGAAGAAAGAAAGAAAGAGCTCCTACCCTATGCAACACCATGGATGGAACTGGGAAGCATTATGCTAAGTGAAATAAGCCAGGTGGTGATAGATAAAAACTATATGATTTCACCATTAACAGGAACCTAAACAACAAAACAAACAAGCAAGCAAAAGATAACCAAAGACATTGAAATGGAAAACAGGCTGACAGTGACCAGAGGGGAGAGGGGAGGGCATTTCAGGGGAAAAGGGGAAGGGGTCACAGGAACAAATATAAAGGACACATGGACAAAAACTAAGGAGGGTGGAAATGGGTGGGAGGTGGGGAGCACTGCGGGGGTTCACTGGGACGGGAGTAAAAGACAGAAAACTGTACTTGAACAACAACTAAAATAAAAATTTTTACAAAAAGATTTATAAAATGATAAAGTAATGAGTACTCATTGGAAAAAAAAGATGCTCAATGTCACTAGTCAGAGAAGTGCAATTTAAAACACAATGAGATATCACCTCACACCTGTCAGAATGGCTATGATTAATAAATGAACAAACAAAAATGCGTTGGCAAGGATGTAGAGCAAAGGGGACCCTCATACACTGTTGGTAGGAATGCAGATTGATGCAGCCACTGTAGAAAACAGTATGAAGATGGCTCAAAAATTAAAAATAAAACTGTCTTATGACTCAGCAATTCCTCTTCTAGATACATATTTGAAGAAACCCAAAACACTAATTTGAAAGAATATATGCTCCTGCATGTTTATTGCAGCATTATTTACAACAGCCACCCATGGAAGCAATTCAAGTGCCCATCAGCAGACGAGTGGATAAAAAAGCTGTGGCACATAGATACAATGGAATATTACTTGGCCATAAAAAGAATAAAATTTCTACCATTTGCATCAGCATGAATGGACCTAGAGAGTATTATGCTAAGTGAAATAAGTCAGAGAAAGACAAATAACTTATGATTTCACTTATATGTGGAATCTGAAGAACAACATAAATAAACAAAACAGAAACATACTCATAGATAGAGGGAATAAACTGATGGTTGTCACAGTGGGGGGTGGTTGGGGGACTGGGTAAAAAGATAAAGGATTGAGAAGTACAGACTCGTCGTTACAAAATAGTCATGGGAATATAAAGTACAGCATAGAAAATTATTATAATAACTATGTATGGTATGGTACCAGTTGAGTACTGGAAATATAAGAGGGAATACTTTGAATAGTATATGATTGTCTAACCACTATGCCATACACCTGAAACTAATATAAAATAATATTTAATGTAAACTTTGATTGAAAAAAATTAAATCACAGTAAAATACCACTACACACTTATCAGACTAATTTTAAAAATAGTGACAACACCAAATGCAGAGAAACTGAATCACTCCTTTATTGTTGGTGGGACTGTAAAAAGGTATCATCACTCTTGAAAATAGTTTGGCAGTTTCTCACAAAACTAAACATGTAATTACCATATAACCAGGCAATTGGACTCTTAGGTATTTATTTCAGAGAAACAAAGAATTAAGTTCACACAAAAAATTGTATACAAATGTTTATAGTAGCTTTACTTGTAGTAGCCAAAAACTGGAAACAATGTAGATGTTCTTCAATGGTTATATACCTATATCATGGAATACTTAGTTGTCAGCAATAAAAAGAAATGAAATGTTGACACATGAACAACTTGGATGAATTTCCAGAGAGTTACGCTGAATGAAAAATCTAATCCTAAAAGATCCCATAGATATAACACCTTGAAATGACATTTTTAGATATTAGTTGCCAAGGTTAGGAACAGGGATGGAGGAGGGGGTGTGGGTGGGATGTGACTGTGGTTATAACTTTTTTAAATCTTTTTTTTTTATTGTTGTTCAAGTACAGTTGTCTCCATTTATGCAGCTACTGTGGAAAATAGTATGGAATTTCCTCAGAAAACTTAAAATGGAATTGCCTTTTGACCCAGCAATTACACTGCTAGGATTATACCCTAAGAACCCAGAAACACCAATCCAAAAGAACCTATGCACCCAGATGTTCATAGCAGCACAATTTACAATAGCCAACTGCTGGAAGCAACCTAAGTATAGTTATAACTTTCATGAAAGGACAACATCAGGACCCTTGTGGTGACAGAAATGGTCTGTATTTTAGCAGTAGTAGTAGATATAGGAAACTATGTATATGATAAAATTATGGTACTAACTACACAGACACAAATACAAGTGGAATTGGTGAAATATGAATAAATTAGTACATTACTGCAATGTCAATATTTTCGTTGTGATATTGTCCTCCAGTTTTGCAAGGTATTACCATCAGATTACACTGGGTAAAAGGTGCCAAGATTTCTAGCTATTATTTGTTACATTTTAGCTTATAATTATCTCAATAAAAATTTCAATAAAATAAAAGAAATGTAATTAACTTATTATCACAAATTTAAAAAATAATTACTCAAAGGCCATGTAGATACTTTTTAAAATAATAGTATAAGTTAACTAAGTAGTATACAAAATTTTCTGTATAATAAAGTTACAACTATTTTTTAAAGGGAAAAAGCTGAAAGAAACTATAGTAAGATAGAAGGAATATAGGTAATTTTTCTTCTTTTCTTTATTCTTCAGTTATTTCAAAATATGTTAATATTATTTTTATGAGGACTATAAAATAACTGTATCTATTAATATGTGTATAAATACATATTTTTGTAAATGAGAGGCCATATACTTTCATAAATATTTTCCCTACCAATTCAATCAGGTTTTCAAATAAAAACAAACCAAGTGTCCAGCCAGCAGACCTGCCTAGAGTGGGGTCCATTGTGCTCCCTCTTTCCTTCCACACCCTCCCAGGCAGAGACTTCTCTGTCTCTCACACTGAAGCTCTGCCCCATCCCTCCAATCCAACTTGCGCCTTTCTTCCTAAATTCCTACTGTGAATTCTTACTGCACCATTCAGAATAATTTATAAAATTAAGATGTTTTAAATTGCTCCCACATTATTTTGTTCAATTCAGGCTGTCAAAATACTCCTCACCTTTCTAAATTTAGCTTATCTTCCCTTGGAAATTAAATCAAAGGCTCCTACATTTGAGAATAATTGTTAAGCTGGGTCAGTCCCACCCCAAGCTCTCCCATATTATCCTTGCCCAATAGATATTTGCACCTAAGCACAAGCCTTTATATTTATCTCAGATATCACTACCGATTTCTTGAGATCACCTTGGAAAGTCAAGTCCATCAGCCTTGGGCCTTGGCCATTCTCCATAGAATATTTTGGCTATTTGGCGTATACCATGGTGTCAGATCACGTCCTATGAGGTATGATGTTCATCCATGTACCAATTCAGTAAACTACAGTATCAGCCTATCCATGTTACACCTTATGGCTATAAATTCAGTGAAATTCCCCAAGTGTTTATTGCATGATTACTGTGTGCCAGCCCCTGGCTAGGTGCAAGGCAGGTCCAAATACCAACAGGACACACCTATTAGACTCAAGGTACATGAACTATTTTACAGAATAGCAACTTATCTATGTGGAAAAAAAAAAGACAAAAACAAGCCCATTCTATAATCATGCCTAAACAGATAAAAACAAAGACACCATGCTGGCTAACATGAGTGAGTATAGCTTCCTCTCCAATGACAGCTCCAGCCCTGCTCCATTTCCCCCATTCCCTAGGTAAAGTGCTGAACATACACAGACACCAAATTGCCTCTCTTTTTGATAGCACCCAATTCAGAATCCTCCCAAGAAATTACCCAAAAGAAGCCAAAATCCTATGTAAGGCTCTTTTAACTCCTTGTAATCTATGAGGTAAGGAATCTCTTGCTACAGCAAGCTCAATAAATCTAACTTTTGTTTTGTACTATATGCACAGTCCTGGAGGTATTTGACTGGTGGGCATGGACAGTTCCCGGTGCCTAGACCAATACTTAACACATAATCATAACTGCTCAATAGATAAGTAACGAGGTAGGGAAGGAAGGAAGAAAGGACTGGTACAGTTAGGGATCGGAAATAAAAGCTAACTCTGTTTTTGGAGAACCTGTTTTTCTTATTCTCTTGCCAAATCATTCCAATTACCAGTGACACTTGTTTTTATAACAATTTTACCACAAGATAGAATCAAATTCATCTTTAGATGTTCTATAGAATTTAGGTTGTTGTAACCTAATGAGTCTCAACCTGGGTGATTTTGCCTCACCGCCCCCCCTCCAAAGCAGACATCTGAAAACATCTGGAGATATTTTTCATAGTCACAACTGGGAAGAGGGACATGCTATATGACATCTAGGGAAGCCCACAGATATTGCTAAATGTCCTAATATATATAGAATGGGTCCCCACAACAAAAAATTATCTGTCCTCATATGTCCTTCTATTGATATGGAGATACCTTATTAATCTAAGGTTCTCCATTCTGGCTGCATATTAGAATCACCCAGGAAACTTTGAAAACATTACAACATTACCCTACCCACAGAGGTTCTGCAGTAACTGATCTGGGATGTAGGCTGCAAGGTTATCTGTGTGACTCAAAAATGCAGCCTAGGTTAAGATGCTCTTTCTGGAACCTGCCCTCTGTGGTCTTCTGAACCCTTACCTCTCTGGTTTCTCTGCCAGTGGCTGTGGGAACACAACTGTCAGGCCCCTCATCTCCTAGCTTCCTCTCCCTTATACCTCAGGATTTCAGGTGTCGAAAGGCTAGCAATGAGAAGCTTCCTCCAAATATGTGTTCACACTCCATTACCTTCTCTAAGCAGGGGATTTGTCATTTCCTGACTATTCTTCTCTAAATCTGGCAAGATGTGTTGGCGTCTGTATGCCTTGCTCTTACATGTAGTGCAAAATTCGGACCAGCATCATTAGACTCACCAGGAAACCTTTTAGAAAAGTCAACCTTTAGCCCTGCTCAGACCTCCCTGGGGAATGCATACCTTAAAATGTAAAAAGTTGTGTGTGTGTGTGTGTGTGTTTACTCTGGAGACATATTACCTTATGACTATTCTTGTCTCTGTGTATTTTAACTTCTGCCCCGCTTGTGTCACCCTTATTCCATTTTTTAAAGATGCCCTTTTTATTCCTGAGTTCAGTCATGTGTTCTGGACAACAAAGTGATTTAATTGGATACAAACCCCACTGCCAAAAAAACACATAGCTGAAGTGAGGCCACCCAGCATGGTGTGGCCCAGAGGCATGGTGGAGGAGCAAGCACAGCTGGGGAACCATCTCACCTTGGCTGAGCCAATGACCTGCCCATCCAGATAGGTGGAAATGGTACAATTCCTTTTCATTTCCTTGGTGACAACCACAGCCAGGTGATGCCACTGACCACAAGCCAGGAGCTGGCCACACCTGACTCGAAGCTGGCGTCCCGCAGAGGGCTCAGAAACATCCTCGGGTTCCATGACATCTGAAAAAGAGAAAAAACTCCAGACTCACATGTGACTTCATGCTGTGGCAACCAGGAGAATGGGTCCTCATGCCAGAGGAGCCATGGCTATGTCCCTACTTACAAAATGATGACAACAGTAGTTATCATTGCTGAGGTCATGCTTTGTGTCCGACATTATTTTCAGGTTTGTTACAAATATTAGCTCATTTCATTTCCATGACAACCCTGAGTTATAGAGAGGTTAGGTAACTTGCCCAAGGTCACACAGCCAGGGCTCAAACTCCTGGTCTACCCCACACCAGACTGCCTCCATAGTGATGCACATTTGCTGGCAAAGTCCTTGTAGTGAGGAAAGGACAATTGTGCTGTGTGTCAAAAACGCCAAGCTATCCTCTGGGCCTTTCATGTTTCACTGTGAAACAGTGACACTTTCAGGGCTCACTAGAAGGACAGATGTGGCTAGGATACACTGAGCTAGGCCATCTCAGGCCACTTAAGGTCATCGCAGGCAGGAGAGCTTAGAGAGCCAGGCTGTGACAGCAGTGCTGGGGCCTGACCCTAACACTACTGAAGGAGGGTAAGGTTCCCAGGCTCTCGTGCCAAGAGCTGCGGACTTAGCCTCATGTCCCCAAGTGTGAGAGATACTAGCTTTGGTTCCCACTGCCTTACCTAGTGGCTGAAACTCTTTCTCTTCCGTAGACACAACCAAGGAGAGATCTTCTGGGCAGAGGATGACAGAGAAGCAGACAAAGGGTTGCTCTGTTCTGGCCAGGTGGCGCACCAGGGTTAGGAAGCGCAGTGGGTGACCCTCAGTGACCCTGCCATGCCTGCTGATGAGGAACCAGCAGGAAAAGGTCAGGCCCCCAGGTGGAGGGAAGGACCTGGCAGCACCTGTGGTCAGAACACAAGCACATGCTTAGGCTTCATCCTGTTGTGGAAGCTTGTCTAAATAAGCTATGGCTCTGATTTCACCCAGGGGTGGTCCTACTGCGCCTCCCTGACTCATGCCCACTTTACATCGACGGCACCCAGTAGGATGCTCTTGTGGCATTACTTATACTCTCAGGACAAGTCCTTTTCTCACCAGGACATGAGACTAGATCCTGAAACACTCTTCCCAACTGTGTCCTATCCATTACTCCATGCTGCCTTGCCAAGGGAGTGGAGAGGGTGCACAACCCTGAGGCCTGCCATCATTTAGCTCACTGGTCAGCTGATCTAAAGCTAGGCAATGTGTTACATCGGGCAGAGAGCTAAACTTTTCAGGGAGAATGCTCCACTGTAAAGAAATCCATGCCCTCCCACCTCAGAAAAGGGTTGGCAGTACAGGCAGGGCCTGCTGTCCTCAATGAATGAGCAGAATCAGACTTGGTGCCCCACAATGATGTGCCCTGGATAGAATGGTTCCTCAGCACCTATTTTCCCATAGAAACCCTGGTTCCCCTAACACAGGGTGCTTGGTTGTCAGCTGAAGACAACATTGCAAAGCATACCAAGGCCTGTGCTAATCCTTACATGAGCCAAGGACAAGCTTGTTTCTGAATGGCCATCAATGTAGAACTCATGTTTATTCCCCCTGGCAGAAGTGAGGAGAACTCAGCCAAGCTAAACCCCTGGGAAGCACCCACCTGTCCCAATCCCTCCAGAGACCGAGTACTCAGTGCTGGTTCCCATAACCGTAGACAGGGTTGGAATAAATAAACACCTGGAAACAGAAAAGTGTCTCAGATTATTGATGCTCAAGCCAACCTCTGCTTTGTGACAACTCCTATCTGTCTTTTTGCAAAGGCCTCACTTTCTCTTAGACCATGAGACTCCAGCAACAGAAAGTGGCTAATATTGGTATCCTGGCCCTAGAAAAAGAATCCAAACCAGAGGCTGGAAGAGAGAACATTCCAGAATGCAGACATGCCAGGGGAAGGAGAGGGTCCTGGCCCTACACAGCTGAGGACACTGTCCCTGAGAAGCCACTGAGTAGATAGGGTGTGCACGACCCAGACATAGTTCACTGCTGAGTGTGACAACTGATGGGAACTATAATGTTATAATCAACATAACTCATCTGCCCTGGCTAGTGTAGCTCAGTGGATTAAGCACGGACCTGTGAAGCAAAGGGTTGCTGGTTCGATTCCCAGTCAGGGCACATGCCTGGGCTGCAGGCCAGGTCCCCAGTAGGGGACACATGAGAGGCAACCACACATTGATGCTTCTCTCCCACTCTTTCTCCTTCCCTTCCCCTCTCTCTAAAAATAAATAAATATTTTTAAAAAATAAAAGAAAAAGAAAATCTCATTTCAACTTTTAAAAAAACACATAACTCATCTGAGGCACTAGGAAATTAATTAAGTATATTTTAAGTATACAAAGACTGTCATACCCATAACCTTCCAAGGACATGTCAAATTCCACAAACGATGGAGCCAGGGCAGCTCTGTGAGGCTGCAGGTTTCGCGGAGAAGTCATGGAGATGAGACTCAGTGCTGTCTGAAGGGCAGTGGTGGAGCTCTGAAACAGCCCTGAGGGCCTGTGGGCCTGTGTGACTGCTAGACATGGGCTGGCCTCCTGAGCAGCTCCTGCAGGACCCTCAGTAGTTACTGGTGCCACTGCCTGTGACCCTAAGGCAGAAAGCCAGAGAAGTGTCTTTGTTCAAAGCATTTGCACCCTTCTTCTAACAACAGCCCTGACACTTCTGCCACTGGGAAGGAGGGCGTGGCAGAGTCACTACACATTTATTTCCTAGCCCCAGGGAGGGGAGCTCTCCTGGGTCCTCCCAGCTGGACCCTCTGCTGAATCTGATAACATTGAACTAAGGTGAAAACATGCTTCTCCTAGAAAATTCTCTCTTTAATTCCATGTGTCCCCTCTTCCTGTCTCTGTGATTGGCTTGCTTCAACGGTAGTCACTCACTGAGGCTTTATCCTGGCTCGCCGACTTTCACACTCTTTTTCACAATAGCCTGTTTCCTTGAAAGCTCTTGTTTCCCACCTCTGGCTGCCAACCCAAGCCTCACTCCATTCTCACTCTCTAGTTGGGACTCCCTGCCTTAATGTTCTATATGACCTTCCATTTAGTGCATGCAGGGCTTTCTTTTCTTCAAGCCATTTCCCTGGACCATCATCCTTCCAGGTGTCAGGACTGATTCTAGGGGATGCACCCAGTGCTTTGGCCTCCTGACCACCACACCGTCTTAGCTATGAGTTATGCAGAAATCCATTGCTATTCACCTTTGCCCAGAAGCTGCACTGGGTACTCCATCTGTTCTGTGATCTGGGCCCAAAGGGCTCAAGTGCATGCTCACCCTCACCTACCTTATATGGTGGTAAGGGTGGTCCTCCTCCTTAGAGATCTGGTCTCTTTGCGGGGACCTCTGCTTTCCTTCATTTGCTCCATTGAGCAACAGGCAATATCAGTTTTAAAATCTGTCTGCTTCCCATTTGTTGTAAATGAGCCCTTACAAGGAATGCATATATTCTTTTAATTTCCATTAACCTTCCCCTGTTCTTTTCTCTGTCCTCACCTGAGCATCCAGAGTCCCTTCCATGTTGACAAGAAGAACTGGGTATTTTCATCACAGCTGATGGAGGTGAGGGAATTCCAAGACCTAGAAACTGTCTGAATATCATAACATATGAGAGAAATAAATGAAGGAGAAATTTTATGGGCAGAAGTTTCCCCCAGCTTCATCTGAGTACTTTTCTGCATCCCAGTGCTCCTGATCCCCACCCCCAACCCAGCTTTCTTCTTTCTTCCTAGAAATACTCCCTCAAGTCACACAGAAGCAGGCCATTCCTCTCCCAGCACCCAACCTGGACAGTTGATGAGTTTTAAATTTTTAGATGGTTTTGACATAACCAGTGACCAGCTAGGGTCCTCAAACCAGACCTTGAGAGAAAAAGAAATTTGTTGGAACATAACTTTGACAAGCATTCTTTATAAGTTTCTAGTGGAATTTACTGAACATCCAAATTAAGCATGGTAGCATTGTCTGGCAGCAGGCATATCAGAGGCAGGAAGAGGCTGGCCTGGCCCAAGTCCCATGTCTGCCAGCTAGAAGAGTTATCTTCCATCCCCTCTGCACTTGGTCCTGTGTACCAGTAGAGGCCCAGAAGGCATGTGACCCTTGAACACTGTCCTCCCTCCACTACAGTGCCTGAGTGGGGTGGCCCAGGCACAAATACTCAGGAGACTCTTGACCTCCCTCCTGCAGCCTTTCTTTCCTCTGCTTTTTTGTCTTCCGTGTCTGTTCTGCCTTGTGTCTCTTCCCTCCCTACTGTGGCTCTCCAGGAAAGCTATGGTTTCGTGGAGGGGCTGCCAGCAGGAAGGGCTCTATAGGCTGCAGTGGCACAGCCTTTCTCATCCTACTTGTCAGGATCCCAGCCGCTGCCCTGCGCACCAGCTGAACTCCCTGCAGTCTAGCCTCTCTCAGCCCTACCCCCTCCTAGAATGTTTTCCCACGCTAGGTTCCCTTCTAGGAACCCATGCTAGGAACCCTGGTCTCAGGGTTCACCAGTGGGCTTTCTTCAAGCCCCACCTCTTTACTTGTAATCTCCCAATAATGGTTCTCCCAGTTCCAAGCAGCTCCAGCATTTCCATCAAGCCTTCCTGCAGCACTACTCTATTGTCACAGGACCCTTTGACCATTGTCCCCTCTCCCTGAGACCAGAAGCTCATGGGAGGACCTCTGTCTGCTTTGTAGGCCCTTATACTGCCTGCATGGTCCCAAGGTTCCTCCCTGGATGGTGGAGGGGAATGGGAACACCTGTCCTGTGCACTCCTCCTCCCAACTGTGTGTGAGCACAGCCACTCAGCAGCATTTTATGCACAGCACATGATACCTTAACACATCTGGTTCGATGGCCTGAGAAGCAAGCTTTTCAAAAATCCTGATGAGGCCTGAGTGCAGGGAGCTGCTGCTGGTGGTCAGGGCCTGGTGGCAGGAGGTCATGAGGGTCCTGAGCATCCCCGCCTCACACATGACCTGACGGTTCTTCTCTGATTTCACCAGGGACTGGATGTGACTGGTCATGGAGCACTGGATTTCCTTGGAAAGCTAAGAACCAAAGCCTGTGTTAAATCATGGAGGACAGAATGTTTGGTGGGCAACTTTGATAGGCTCCCAAATAGGCCTTGAATTGGTTGTGGGGCCCAGAGACTGCACCCACCACAGCCTGTTTTCACTGTACTCCTGTCTGTCTCGGATATCCTCAGATGTGCCCTCCTCACATGCAGCAGTAGGCCCTGGACTCTGGACACCAGTTTATAGGAGGAGAGGAGCCACCAGGATCAGATACCACAGAGGCATATGGCCTAAAACAGAGACTGCAAACAGGCAGGTGAGTTGTACATCTGCCTGGGTGGGAATGGGTTGACAATCACCCATCTCTGGAGCAGAGATGGGTGGTTGTCAACCCACATAATGTTGAAGTAATTTCTGAATTCATAGCTAAAATTTATAAATATGGAGATTTCACATAAAAATCTAGACATGTAGCTTCTTGCAAAAGCTAGAAAGCACCTGGTGGGGCAGATTGGTAGTCTTGTATCTGTCGAGAAGCTGTGGAGCTGGGCAGCTGCTATATCGTCTTGTGGGCCCCACATCCCCACCCCCAGCTGGCTGGCCTCACTAAACAGTGCTCCATTTGAGTTTGCACCCCTTGTCCTTGAAAGTGGAATTCACCTGGGAGTGCGGGCCTCAGGAAATATCACCCATGTCCTGCTGGCCACGGCAGATCAGACCTCTTTGTCCTCACATATGGAAACATGCACAGTGTGTTCAGGCCAGCTGGAGTCATGGCTCCAGGGAAAGCCATTGGTGACACCCCACATCACCTCCCAGATGTCATTTCCCTCCCCACCAGCCTCCAACTGTCCTTTGTCCTGCTCTCCATTTTAAGCACTTCCTGACATACAGACAGGCATGTTTTTTATCTTTCCCTTACTAGATTGCAAGTCACTTTACTATCTTTGCGTCTTGGAAGCTCTCAGAACAGAGTGCAAGTGTCGGCTCAGTAAACATTTGAGCCAAGTAGAATACATTGTTTGACAATCTTCATTCATAAAGAGATAAATATCTGGAATTCCCAGCTATCCCTAGGTATACAAATGGTGGTAGAGAGTGGGGGAATTTTCTTTGCAAAACCTCTGAGGACATCCACATTTTTTTACTATTGTATAAAATATTGTCTGAAGTGAGACAGACACCAGTTAGGTCTTAATGGAATTTTCCTGCAGTGGATACTATGGGGTCTCACCCAGACCCACTTTCTGGGTAAGCATCCCATTCACAGCTGTCCCTTTTCTGCAGGAATGCCCTCCCCTCAGTGGGTAGTGCTTTGCCCATGGTGTATGTATTCCATATTCCCCCCATACATTTGTTCACACACACACACACGCACATACCCCTCTCAGACTATAGACGATGAGTTTGTGCCCTCTCGCCTCTGTGGTATAATTCAGAGCCTCCACGGGCTCAAGCTGAAGTTATATTTCAGCTGACAGCACCTCTCCACTCAGCACTTTCTCCTGCACCATCCTGTTTTCCTCCATCCCTTCCCCTGTATCCCTTCCATGAATCTCATTACATGTACGCTTG
>PVKM010004932.1:0-49932 GCA_004027735.1 Carollia perspicillata
AAAATTTGATGCCACTCTCCAAAGACAACTTAAAGCATGAAGAAAATTGTGAACGTGCAAATTCTATGGTAGTCTTTATTTAATGAACTAATCAATTATAGACGTGTGCTACATGTGCTTACTTTGTAGATTCAGTTCATTTATTTCCTTGCAGTTGCAGAATAAATGCTGAAATACAACTCCAAAGATAATTGCATCTTGAACTGACACTTTATGGAAATAATTTTGATTTATGAGAAAACCCAACAGCTCTTAAAGATAACCAAATTAATCATAAAGTGATTTTATTATGGTATGATTAAACATGAAGATGAAGTCATCATTATATTATTAATTTATATACTACAAAGATGCAATTAATGTTTGTGATTTTTTAATTTACAAGTTCCAAATACCAGTAAAGCCTGCTGCTAATTTGGGTCTCTGGTTTAGCACTTTGGTTGCCTCATTTTACGTAATGCCACCTAACTTAATTCAGAGGAGAATTTCTAAATAATAACAGAGATAGTAATTTTAGAAATTTAATTAGTGATCCCTCCCACACCACTGATTAAGTTTGGCTTTGGATCACTGATTTTCAAAAAAAAAAAAATTACCTCTAAAAATTCCATGAGCTAAGGTGAATATATAAATTAATAAATTTCTTTATTCATTAAAGCATCCTTATATGCTATATGCTTCTCTAAAATGAATGAGGTTTAACTCTGCTATTTGTTAATAAAGATAGAGTTATTGAGGTACTTATATGGGAAGTTTTAAATGGAGTATTTCTTTCCAGGCTGCATGGTATTTTACTGAGGACCTATAATGTTACTTGTGAGATAGTGGGTGGGGAGAAACTATGAAAATTTTTATAATCTTTGGAATATTAAGGATATATAAATGTTTTCACATTTTCTTGAGCTAAAATCACTTTAGGTAGGTGGTAACTCTATTTTTAATTCCTTTTATTAAAACAAAGTATATTGAGCTTAAAAAGTTGAAAATTTTTTATCCTATGGACATGTTGAGACACTTGAAATTATAGATTGCCATTCAAAAGACAAAAAAGAGAAATAATACAGTATTTATTCCTTTTATACATTCAACAAAATATTTATTGAGCACCTACTAAGTGTTAGGCTATATGCTAGGAATTGCAGGGTCAATAATGATTAAAAACACACTTGATTTCTATGCTAAGGGAACATGCAAGTACAGTCTAGTGGGGGAGAATGGCACTAATAAACTGATCATGTAAATCAATACAAACCTGCAGATGTTGTACATTTTGGGAAAGAAAAATGATGCATTAGTCTGTGAGTGCTTTGTGTTAAAAGAAAAGCATTAAATTATCCTGAACAAGAAAAGACCTGAGTGAGGCAGGTCCTCAGAGCTGGGAAAATGAGAAAAAACCTGATGAGAGATGGCATTTACCTTAATCCTAAATTTACCTTTATTCTAAAAGTAATAACAAAAACTTTGAAGGATTTTAAGTGGGTGAAGATAAAGGACTGATGTAATTAAATGTGTGTTTTGAAAATATTTGTAGGCTGAAGAGTAGATTAGTGTAAGAAAGTTTGGATATAGGCAGACCTATAGTCAAAATAGTTCTTCTGGAAGTGTAAAGGACAGTTCTTATTACACAGACTGGGGTATTCATGATGACGAAACAGCATGAAAAATCAACAAAATTTCATAGTGGATTGTATGTATAGAAACCATAAAAGTAGATTTTCCTGCCATAGGAAATGATGATATAAATGTTAAGGTACATAAAGAAGAAAAAACTACTCAGTTTATCATGTGGAACTTCTCCAGTGTTTGTGCCAATGAGATAAACACCCTAAAATGTGGATAAACAGTTCTTCAATATTGGTATTTTTAAACCTAGGAGGACTCCAAATATCAATATCCTTTTCCTAGTTCATTACAATGCTACTTTGGCATCTACAAGAAATCTTCTCTTGGCCTACAGTATTCATCTGTAATTTCTGTCTCTGAATTCTCACTTAAGTCTACTGCTATAGAAGTTATTTCACTCCCTGAGTGCAAAGCACCCCTAATTTGAAGGACATCACTTAGGACTTAACATTCATAAGGGGACTGACATTTCACCAAGGAAAGATAACCCTTGAATACTGAAGATTTCTGGTTGCTAAGCAACCCAGCCAAGTAGTCAAAAAACTCTTAGAAAATAGACTGTATGTGTTAATCTCCTGAAATGGTCACATTTCCAAGCATGACCTGAAAGACTTATATGTTTTCGAGGAAGCTCTCTAACTTCTATGTCCCTTCTTGGTCAATAGTGAGGAATTCTGATTGGAGATGTGAATCAGCTCTCAAACACATCAAGTTAAATAATTTTTCCAATATTTCAATCAACTTAAGTTTATAATTGAGATTCTCTTATCCCCTTAATAGTATAATTGTTATACCAATAATTTAAGGCATGATCTCAATTATTTGCATTATCTGAATGGATGGTCTGACTGCTGAAAAACTTCCCATGAATCCACAAAGACAACTTCTTGCATTTACTTTGAAGTTGTTCAGTTTGACTTTTCCTCTCAAAACAAAGCCACTTACAAAATCAAAGAAAATAATAAAACTGTCAGATGTCAAATTGCTTTTTGTGTCAACCTATTCCCCAGTGTCCTTTATTCCTGAGTTTTTATTTCTTCTAAGAAAATTTTGAGATACAAATTCAAAACAGATAAGCTACATTCTTATTGTAAGGTCTTCAACTATATATGTAAAAATATATAGATAAGTGTGTGCTTTATGTACAAACATTTTCCATTTCTTTCTCTTAAAAGAATATGATGTAAGCAATTCTATTTATCTCAGTTTTCTTATATCTGTTTCTTCACCTGAGAACACCCACCTTCCAATAGTGTTGCTGACAATGTCACTCTCAATATGAGAGTTTCATTATTTTACCCATTGTCTGTGGGTTGGAAAATTCAATATATTCGACATTTAAACAAACTTCAACTTAGAAATCTTAGAGAAAGCACCACTTTACAGTAAAAGAATCCAAGTCAAAGATCTTAGCTAAGCTATAAAAGCACAAAGCCAATACCACTGACATTGAAGGCCTAATACCCCTTTACTTTTATATCAACTCTGCTCCCCCATTTTGAATCTTATATATACTTCTTTTGCTGCTATTTGCCTCATGAAGTTTTTGTTGTTGTTGTTTTGTTTTAAACTGTTTTCGCAGCACTTCTTGTATTGCTTTTCTTGGTATTTCTGTGTTTGATGTGTAATTTTTCTGTTATGTTTTTTTTTAACCAAATGCTGAATATATACATGTAGTATAACCAGACCTATATGTTATGGATGGTAAATTTATATATGGAAATACAAAACAATTAACTATTATTGTGATTACAATTATGTATGAATAATAGTGGTGGCTGTTGATGCATTTTCCAATCCAGCTTCTCTGTCTTTGTATTCCCTAAGATGGACTCTACCTGATGAAAATGGCCATGACAATGATAATGATCCAGCAGTATAGCCATTATCACCATAAGCTAGTGTTTTGGGGCACTTACTATATACTAGGCCTTACTCTAATTACTTTGAATATACTATCATTTTTATCTTCACATCAATAATAACTGAATAGGTATTCTTATGCCAGTTTTACAAATGGAGCAACTGAGGTTCAGGGAGCCTAAGTGAATTGCCCCTAAGTCACCCTGCAGTAAATGGCAGGGTTAGCTATGCCTAACACAACAGCTCAGGTTATAGACCATGAATGTACACAGTCTCACTTTGTCTTCATTTCCTGTGTCCTATTTTTAAATTGGTCCAGGAACAGAGTCTGTGATATTCCACAGTCTGTACCTGTAGAATGCCCATAATGAAGTGATAATCCCTTCCAAGGCTTTGCATCATCCCTCTGCAGATTTCCTCCTCATCCTAGGTGAAAGGAGTCATCAGTGTCTCGGGCTGCAGAGACCCTTTCTAACACACACAAACGAGGGAGGAAGTAGAGCTCATGACTTCCTAGACCTGCAGTTGAAGAATTCAGCTGGCTAGTACCCCAGATTCAAACTCTGAACACCCTTTCCCACCTGAATAAAGATGTATAATAGTGGAAGAACAGCTTTCAAATTTAAGAAGAGGAAAAGTTTCAACCTATTGCTGAAAGAAGGAAAATCAAAGAGAAATTCAGGCAGGTCACTAATAAGAGGCACCATATCCTGCCTATCCCCCTGCAGCTGAAACCCCGAATGGGTTGTATCTGTGTGTGTAGGGGAAGGGAAGGGCGGGGAAGTAGAAATTCTGGTGTCTTGTGTGCGGCCAAAAATAGGAGGCATGATCTAAGCAGCTTACTGCTTCCATTGCTCTTTCTGCTGTTACCATTTTACAAGTGGGCAGAGCCATCCCAGGGGAAGAGTAGGGAAGAAAGTTGATGAATAACCTATATCTTATTAATTTTAATCTACATTGTATAAGTGTTCAAATGTATTTTAGAAAAAATACACATAGAGCAATATTAAAAACATTTTAAATCATCTATAATGCTCTCTATTTATTTTCATTCATACATTTACATAGTTCTAACACATATTGCCCTCTGGAAATGCTGTACTAGTCTACTCCCACAGGAAATACATGAAGACGTCCATTTTCAACACCCTCACCTATACCATGCCTGGTTAGTGTTATATTTTAAAGCTACACATATTTTATAGCATAATAATTATGTGTAGGAAGGAAACTTTAAGTGTTCACATTGAGATTATTCCCTGCTTGAGTAAAGAAATGAGGCAAGTCATTCACTGCTCGATGAAAGATAGATTTACTAAGAAATATTAAGTTAATGGTAGAAATATTAATGATTTTGGTAGATTACCATAAATGTTTTCTCTCTCAGAACATTCTTTGATTACAGTTTCTAATAGTATCAGAAACTTCAGTTTTAATGACTTGAATGACATTTATTAACTTTCCTATTATTACTGAAAAATAAACCAGCATCATTTCATGGCCAAAAAAATAATTAATCTGCACCACAGTTCCTCTTTTGTGAGTCATCAAATGCCACCTACCTGTGACAAGTTTCATGAGCCATTAGAAGGGATTTTTCATCCTCTGCAATGGCTTGCTGACAAAAATAATTATAAAGTGCACAGATTAGTTTTATTTTCCCACACAAGGGATTTTTTATTTATTTATAAGGTGGTTTATACTTGAAAGAGCTAGATGAGAAATCTGTATCTTTGCTTTCTTTTCACAAATATGAACCTATTTGCATGTTTAAAAGGCAAGCCAAATATTTTGCCTCAAACTTAACAAAAATGAAAAAAATAGCCATTGAGTGTTAATCAGTTGCTTAAGGGCAGGGAAAGAGTGAAACTGTTCTGTACCGTGCACAAGGCAAAACTATAATCTCATCTCAGTGTTCCTACATGTTCATGGATGATGCATATTCTGCCTTAGGTTCTTCTACATAAGAGCAGAACTGATGTGTTCTTTGCCTAATTTGGCTTTGAGTCACTGCCATGAGATTATCAACATTTTATAACAAAATGATTCTATTTTAGAATCCTGAATAGACTATTTTGCTTGAGATTCCATTTTTGGCATCCATTGGAACACTTTTGCCCCAACTGTTAATTTAAGAAAAGTTAAAGTCCTCAAAAAATACAACAATTCCAAGAAAAAGAATTTATTGTACAAAGCTAAATGGAGGCCCCACCCCCCTGCACAGCATCACTTCTTAAAGGATTCTTTATATCCGTGCTGGTTAGGCTCCAGTTTAGGATTAGCTAAGCCTAAAAAAGTGAGTGCTATGTTTTATGTTGATACGTCATCTATGGAGATTTTTCTTTCCCTTTTATTCTTTTTTTAAATCATAACAATTGGATATTTAAGGATTTTTCTAATTCTTTCAAAATATAAGATTACATAAAGATATATCCTCTTATGTGGTTGGAATTTAGAGCTAGATTCACACCAAAGCTCTATAACCCAGTTAGTTAACCAGAGGACACTCAAGATATCTTTCTTCATGAGCATTTTTCCCTTTTAAAATTAGCTGATAGTAAATTATTTAGAACCTACTGAAGAAATGAGGTTGATGTAAAATAAAGTGAAACTGAATCACATATGTGACCTTGAGGTACTGTTACTTATCAATTGGCTATTCAGATGGACAGGTGCATGGATGATCATTCCAAGCAGATAGTGGAGTAGAAAGACTCACAATCCAGAAGCCTGTTTTAACTGTACTAACTGGGACTCAGTTTTGTAGTTTGCAAATGGAAGGGGATTTTGTGGATGTAAGTATAATACCAGGCATTAAAGTAGGTAGCACAACATCTAGCACAGATGCATGATAATTATTTGTTGAGAAATAAATGATCAATTCCCAGGAATCCAAGAATTAACAAAATCTTCTTTTCATTGTACTGAAGATGAACTGACCAACAGGATAGTTTTGTTCTTTCCAAAGTTACTTATGTTGATATTTTTCTTATTTTCTTATATTTTTAAAAGAAACTTTGGATGCCTGTCTTGAATGCTTCTGAGAATTGATGCCTAAAATTGTTTTCTCCCATCATCTATGATAAACTATTAAAGGAAAACAACCAAAAATAAAAATACTTAGACCTCATTGTTACTGTCTGAGCCCAGACACTTCTCTGTCTGCTCCCTGATTAACTGCCTAAGTAGTGAACTCCTTTGTGGTCCTTTATTCCTTGAGACTCATCATAACTTTATGTATTGTCAGTATACCTTAAATGCTATTACATCTGAAGAGATGAGAAAGTTTCTGATAACTTGTGACCTTTCTCAAGCTAGAGGGAGTAGATGGTGGCAAAAAAATTTTACCTTTGAGTATACTTTTTTTTTGTATTGTAATGTCTCCCAAAACATATCTGGCAGTCATACTTTTCAATTATAATGGCAAATCACATAAGTTAGCTCACTGAACACCCATTTCAAACCTCCTTCCTTGCCTCCTTTTATTGTCATTTCAGACTTCCTCAGACCAAAAGGTGAAACAGTTCTTGACAATGAGGCACAAGCATGCTATTGCTAGAAAACTTTCCCTCTTTTCCCTTCTCCATTCCTGTAACTCAAACTATATCCCTGGAGAAGCAGTAGCCATAATGCAGTCCAAAGGACAAAACATAGGGTTAGGACTGCAGGACTTAAGTCAGCCTGAGTTCTTGATGATGTTATTACGACATGTACAGTCATAGCTTATTTTTCGCCTGATGAACAGAAAGTTCTTACTTCTTTAAGCTACTAAAATAAAAAAGAGGGGTAGAGGAATTTTCTGTACTTGCAATGGAATGCATCACAGTACAAGGTCTGACTTCAGATCCTCCCTCTGGGATGACTTCCTTCATTTTCCATGTCAGTTAGTTTGTCTCTGCTGTTTCAACATAACTTTGGACATATAGTTCAGCAATAAAAAAAGTTTTCACTGAAGTATAAATCAAAAAATGCACAAATCAAAAAATATAATTGATGGCCTATTGCAAAGTGAGCACAAACTTGGAATGAGGTCAAGAAACAAAACATTCACAAAAACCAGAGTGCCCCTTAGGCCCCTCTTAGTTACTACCCTCCCCTTTCCCAGAAGTAACCAGTATCCTAACTTCAGCCACCATAGATTAATCTTTCTTGTTTTGAATTTATATAAACATTCTGCACATGGTATGTATTGTTTGTGTCCAGTGTCATTAGAAAAATATTATATTGGTTAAATTCATTCAGGTTGTTTTATTTAACAATAGTTCATTCATTTTCATTGTTTTTAGCATTCCATTATATAAATATACCAAAATTTACTTATCCAATCTACTTTTGATAGATATTGGACTGTTTCTAGACCTTCATAATTAAGAATAATACTTCTATAAACACTCTTGTGTATGACTTTAGGTGTACATATGTATGGATTTCTGTTAAGTATATACCTAGGAGAGGAATTGCTGGGTCATAGGGTGTGTATGTCAACTTGAATGATATTCCCAAGCACTTTGTACAAGTCAGGCACCAACCAGCAGTACACATTTGCACTGATAGTTGGTATTTCAGTCGTTTTATTTTACCCTTTCTTGTGGGTATGAAGTAAAATTTCATAATGATTTTAACTTTTCATTTCTCTGACTACATATAAAAGTCAAAATATTCCATATATATCTTGGTTATTTGGAAACCTTTTTTTGTGCATATCTGTGAAGTAACTGTCCAAGTCTTTTGCCAACTTAAAAACATTGTAATTGAGATACCTGTCTTTACTTGTTGATTTGGAGAACTGGTTATATATTCTAGATATGAACACTTTTCAGTTATTTGTAATATAAATAATTTCTTCCACTTTGTGGCCTACCTGTCATCTTTATATTAGTGATCCTAATTCTAATGCAGTCTAATTTACTAATGCTCTTTTATGATTAATGTTTTGTATTCTACTTAGGAAGTATTTTATTGCTTTAAGATGTGAAGTTTACCTGCTAGAAGCTCATTGTTTAACTTTCACATTTAGATTTACAAGAGGCCTAGACTGATGTTTGCATATAGGGAGATATGCAAGTCAAGATTGATTTTTTAAATATATTAATACCCAAAGAAAAGCAAGACTTCCAGTCAAGATGGGGGTGTACATAAATACAGCTTGCCTCCTCATACAACCACTTCAAAATTACTCCTAAAATATAGAAATGCCATCACTCAGTACCATTAGAAATTGAGTTGAATAGAAACAATAGCTACAGAATTAAAGAAACCACATTCATCCAGACTGGTAGGAGAGGTGGAGACACAGAGATAAGGAATGGACTGGTTCCACACCCATGTGTGGTGGGTAAAGTTTGGGAAGGCTATCTTGGGAGTGAGGAGTCCCAGCTCCACACCAGGGCAATCAGTCCAGGGTTCCAGTGCCAGAAAGATAAGTCCCCACAACTGCTGGCTGCAAAAACTAGCAGGATTGTGTCGGTAGAAGAAAATTCTATGGTCCCAAGCCATTCATCTTAAAGAACCTGCACACAGACTTATTCAGACTCACTCCCTGTGTGCTACAGCACTAGGGTAGCAGCTTGATGGGCACCAGTGGCACACAGGGGTAACTGAAGTGTCTGGCATCAAGGCAAGAGCTAGAGCTTTTTCTCAGACTGAAAGATGGACAAAGGCCATTGTTCCTTTTCTGAACCTTCCCCCCACAGAGCCACAGGTGCCATATCTGACTCCATCAACCTTGCTAACACCATCTGCTCCACTCTGGCAATCCCTGAGTCTTCACCTCATCCAATTTACGGGCCAACTCAACCTGTTAATGGTGGCTTTTCCGTAAGAATGGCTGGTTTTGGCTCATGCTTCCCAACTTCAAAAATTATCTCAAATAAGCAAGTCAACCAGCCAGCCTCTGTGAGCTCCCAGCTCCTATACCTCTTGCTAAGTAACCCCAGGCCTTGCACTAGCAACAGCCAGCCTAGATTCACAACTTGACTTCACTTGGGAACCTCTAAGTCGAGTTCAGGTAGCAGCCATTTGCAGATTGCTTTGTAGCTCTCTGCAGGGTGGCCTCAGGCAGGACACAGGTTGGGGATGACTTTGGCCTACACCACCTAGGAAAATCCACAGCCTGCACACCCAATGGGCAACAAGAGACCACATTCAAAGCACCACCACCCTATCCCTGTATAGCTGATCCTCCATGGAGGGCAGAGGTTGGTGATCAGTGGTCACAGCCAGGCCTTGGAGCTGACTGGCCTGGATAAATCCTTCTCAATGACCTGCCAACAGTAACCAAGACTCAACTACAAGAAGAAGGTGTACTTAGCCTACATGGAGAATGCACCTTGAGTACCCAGCTTGGGTGATAGGGGAGGCTGTGCCACTGGACCCTACAGGGCACTTCCTTCATTAGGCCACTCTACCAGATAGGGAGTTATATCATCTCTACCTAATACATAGAAATGAACACAGGGAGGCTGCCAAAATTAGGAGACAAAGAAACATGGTCCAAAAGAAAAGACAGATCAAAATTCTAGAAAAAGAACTAAGCAAAACATATATAAGCAATCTATCAGATGCACAGTTCAAAACACTAGTTATAAGGATGTGCAAGGAATTTAGTGAGGACCTCAACAGCATAAAAAAGATCCAGTCATAAATGAAGGATATACTAAATAAAATAAAGAACAATTTACAAGGAAACAATAATAGAGTGGATGAAGCTGAGAATCTAATCAATGATTTGGAACATAAGGAAGCAAAAAGCAATCAATGAGAAAAACAAGAAGAAAAAAGAATCCAAAAAACTGAGGATAGTGTAAGGAGACTCTGGGGCAACTTCAAGCATTCCAACATTTGCATCATATGCATGCCAGAAGGAGAAGAGAAAGATCAAGAGATTAGAGATTGTTTTAACAAATAATGAAATAAAACTTCCCTAATTTGGTGAAGGAAATAGCCATACAAGTCCAGGAAGCACAGAGAATCCCAAACAAGATGGGTGCAAAGAGACCCCTCTAAGACACATCATAATTAAAATACCAAAGGTTAAAGATAAAGAGAGAATCTAAACAGCGTCGAGAGAAAAGCAGTTAGTTACCTACAGGGGAGTTCCTATAAGACTGTCAGCTGATTTCTCAAAAGCAATTTTTCAGGTTAGGAAGGACTGGCAATAAATATTCAAAGTCATGAAAAGCAGGGACCTACATCCAAGAGTGTTCTACCCAGCAAAGATATCGCTTAGAATTGAAAGGCAGATACAGAACTTCTCAGACAAGAAAAAAATGAAGGAATTCATCATCACCAAACCACTATTATATGAAATGTTAAAGGGAATTATTTAAGAAAAAGAAGATCAAAACTATGAACAATAAAATAGCAATAAATATATACTTATCAACAATTGAATGTATAAAACAAACTAAGCAAACTAGAAGAACAGAAAGAACCATGGATATGGACTGCATTTTGATGGTTGCCAATGGAAAGGGGTATGGTGGAATGGGTGAAGAGGTAAGGGGATTAAGAAGTACAAATAGGTGGTTACAGAATAGTCATGGAGATGTAAAGTACAGTGTAGGAAATGGAGCAATCAAAGAACTTAGATGCATGACCCACGGATGTGAACAATGGTGTGGGGATTGCCTGAGTGCATGCGGTGTACCAGGCAGAGGGAGACAAAGGGTAAACATTGGGACAAATTAATTAACATAATCAATAAAATATAATTAAAAAGTAAAATTATAAGGAAGGCATTGTCAGGGGTATAATAAATAGTCTATGTTTAAAAAATAAAATATAATGATATCTATATGTCATGGTTTCTTTCTTCATGATACAAAATGTGGCATTTTAAATTTAAGAAAATATGGTAATAGTCTAAGAATTCATGTTATTTGCAATGACAGAATACAGCATAGCATACTAAATTTATAAATATTTTGTTGTGTGATCAGTTGATAAAAGCCGATATATTTAAAACAGAAAAATGTATTAGGTTTTTAAACTATTAGAGAAAGATAAGAAATGACTTCATGAAGTTAGAATAACTTAATAAATTATATATTGATATGAATTCAAATTTTTAATAAATGTTCCCAGTTCTATTGGCTAATTTAAATTATACTCCTAGGACACAAACCACTGATCCCTATTACTATAGCTGACTAACATGAGTGAACTCCATATTCAGCACAGGAAAAACAAAATGTGCCTCGAATGTCTTTCTGTGAGACAGAAGGGGTGCTTTCAAAGATACATGGGGAGTGATAAACAGAACAAGAACCTCAAATAAAAAGATGAGAGCAAAAATAATAACTGGACCTCACTGAAGAAAACAGAACTATTAAAGAGCCATGGGTCCATAATATGACTCAAAAGGGATAATAACATAAATTATACTAAAGTTATGAATTTAAAATATTTTAATATTCTGTATTGATAAACCCAAGTTATTTAAATACCACATGTTCAAGATTTTATCATTGCCTAAGTTGACTAACAAAAATATCAATACATGCTATATAGAATATATTCCATGTATGACATTATATATTTATTATTTATATAAATATGTTTACATATCTATATATAGCATACAAATGTTAATGCTTATATTCAGAATTAATGGAATAATCTTCTATTTTTTGTCAATTGTAGTTAAATTATATTAAAATTAGGTATGCAGGATTTAAAGGAGTAGGAAAAAATAAAATACGAGGAGAAATTTTCCTTGCAGACTGAATATTACTTAAATCAGAGTTTCTCAGAACGCAGTCTTTGAACCAGTAGCATCACATGGTGCTGGTTGAAAATTTAAATTCTTGGGCTCCTCCCAGACCTGCTAAAGTGAAAGGTGTGGAGACAAGGTTCAGCAACCTGGATTTTTTCAAGCACTCCCGATGAGTCTAACGTACATTAGAGTGAGAGAACCGGTGATCTAATGAGAATACAGTTGGGTACCACTTAACAGGGGAAAGTTTTGAGAAATGTGTCATTAGGTGACTCTGCCATTGTGTAAACATCATGGAGTGCACTTACACAAACCTGGATGAGGTAGCCCACGACACACCTAGGCTCTATGGTATGGCCAGGCAATTTCCCACTGGTGCGCCCCAGTACACTGGTGTGCTGCAGGAGTTTTTAAATCATGTACTACCTGACCATTTAGTCAAGGGCACTGACTTCTTTTCCATTAGATTGTCAAATGAATGAAAAAATATGACAACAGCCAGCACAGCAATAGCCATCCAGTGTGAATAAATCAAAATCATGTCATTTTTTGGTCAGATCAGCAAAATATATATATTTTTTTGGTGTGAGGCTGAATTTTAGTAATTAGTTTATGTGTGCCTTGAGATGGAAAGGTTAAAAATTGCTGGCATAGCTTATTGCTCCCAGGCTACAAGCCTGTACAGCATGTTACTCTACAAAACAATATGAGATTAAATCAAGGACAAGAGAAAATGATGTAATCAGACCAAGTAAACAAGAGATATGTATATGAGGCTGCTGCTGGCATAACACAGCATACTATTCTTTAATAAATAGAAAAAACACACTCTAAAACAATGATAAAATTATAGTAAGTTCACAAACCAGTTTCACAGTTTTATCATTATCAATTATTATGTACTGTACATAATCATATTGCCATACTTTTATGAAATGAGCAGTGCAGCATGTGATACAATCAAGTTTCAAGGGCTCCAACATCAGTAGGCAATAGGGATTTTTCAGCACCATTATAGTTTTATGTGACCATCATCACATATGTGGTCCATCATTCACCAAAATGTTTTAATGTGACACATGACTGTATTTAAATCATTGCACAGCCTGAGCTTGCAATTGTGTTAGACATTTAGCGCTGACCCCATATGGTTACAAACCAAATAAAGAATCTCTATTTTTCTCCATACCACTGAGTAGGCTAGTCATTTTGAGACCTCACTAGACCCCAAAATGCTACAGTGTGGATTGAAATCTAGATATGTCTTCATATGAGACTCTACTTTGTGCTATGCCATTGGGTGAATAGGTTCAAGGTCATGACTAGCTTGAATGTTATGGCTTAACCTTAGTCACATACAAATGCATATGCACCCAGCATACATAACAACATTTAAGAAAAGAGTTTGTTTTTATCTCTCAGATCAGCCACAACCTTTGCCAGGATAGACCTGAAAACCAGATGTGAAGGAGTTGAAGTTCAACAAGGTAAATATAGTGCCCAAAGCCACACAGCCAGCAAGGGCAGAAACAGGATTCTACACTATCTGTCTGAATCCACAGTCTATGTTCTTTCCACAGGACCACTTGTTCCTCAATATCATGTATACCACCTGTGTTCCATAAACGTTTATTGGGTGACTGGTTAGTAAAGGAATAACCTGAATTTCCTTGTTACTGAGTTTTCAGGGTCTCTCTCAATGGACAGGTTCTAGATAGCTTCCAGAAACTGGAAAGACATTTTGAGACAATGCTATGCTTAACAAAGGAAGCAAAAACAATGGAGTCACTGAGGAAGGGTGACATTATTAGAATGTTTAGATCCTTATAGAAGAAACAGCTTAGTCACTCTAGAATCTCAAGCTATGTTTCCTCAGTGCTCCGTGAATACATGTAAAATGCACAAAAGATATAAAATAAATTGTATACCTTTTTTCAATGAATATGCAAATTTTATTACCTTAAAAAGCATATTATACTATTGTGAAGTGTTCATGGTTCATTTCATTTAACTTACCTTCCAGATAACTTCCAGGAAAACTTAGAACTCAGTTTACTTCTAAAATCCTTTTAAAATGACATGAAATGACATAAGGCGATGAATGCAATAGCTGCTAGGGTTTCTTGGAGGAGTCATGGGGCAAGGGAGAGAAAGAAACAGATTAAGATGCTGCAGACATTTGTTACTTGAATAGCATCAGGAATGGAAAACATAGGGGTAACATTTTAAAGCTGCGTGTGGGAGGCACTTGTACAAAATATTTTGTCAACAGCATTTCTGCATATACCTCTCACACACTGCTTAGGAAATTTACCCCAGAATAGAGATTCTCAACATTTTTTCCCTTGCAAGCTGTCTAGCCTATGTAATCAGAGTCCACCAGCAAAATAGTACTCAGGTGCTGACAAGATTGATAGTTCCCCAGCCTTTGCCATAGGGGGACAAAGCTCGGCATTCTCATTTCACTCAACTATAGTTGTGAAAAATAATCCCTCTCATCTGCCTCCCATAGCAATTGTCGCTGCTGGTTTCCTACAAAGGTTCTCTGCCAGGCCTAGATAGTCCCCTTTATTTTGCTGGTAGTCATTCACTCTATCCAAGCACATTTATTAATATTTGATCAAATGCATGATAATAATAAATAATCGAGGTAAAGTTCTCCACAAGAACATGTTGTGAAGAATCTATCATCTGATGCTAAGAATCATTGATTTTGTCTCTATATATTTACAACTATGTGACCCAAGTCATTATCATGTGTGCACTTCCCACATTGTGGGAAGATACAATATTGCACACTAAATGCCTCAAATCTCATCACATAGGATTTGAAACATCTTCTGAACCAAATACTTAACACCCTATCTGCAAAGTCAATCTCTTTCCTGAATTCCTGTACAGTAGCACACACTCCACACCTACAGTTTCATTTACCTGCAGTTAACTATGGTACGGAAATATTAAATGGAAAATTCCATAAATAAACAATTCATAAGTTTCCAATTGAGTGTCATTCTGACTGCATGATCAAATCTCATGCCCCATTCAGTCCTGCCTGGGATATGAATCAACCATTTGTCCAGCATATCCATACCATGCATCTGTATATACAGCATGATAAAACATGGTGATAGAAGAGAGAGAGAGAGATGATGTTCACATAACTTTTATTTCACTAGAGTCAATCCTTGAACAACACAGGTTTGAACTGAATGGATCCACTTACATGTGGACTCTTTTCAGTTGTCCATCACAGTTCAAACCTGTGCCATCCAGGGATCAACTTCGTGGCTGGGAATTCATGCATGTGGAGGTCCAACTGTAACTGAACACAGATTTATGGCTTTATGGGACTTCAGTGTCTCCAATCCCTGCAATCTGCAAGGGAAAAGTATATATTGTTGTAATTGTTCTATTTTATTTTTAGTTATTGTTGTCAATCTCTTACTGTGCTTACTTTATAAATTAAACTTTATCATAGGTGTGCATGCATAGGAAAAAAACATAGTATATATAGGGTTCAGTACTATCTGTGATTTCAGGCATCCACTGGGTGTCTTGGCAGGTATCTGTCCTGCGTGTACTGCTGTGCCCATACAAAGTAACACACACACATAGTAGTTTATTTTAGAGCAAGAATGAGCAAAGTTTCTGTGTAAAGAGCCAAATAGAAACAAAAATTTAGGTGACAGAAGCTCTATCATTGGTCTCTGTTGCAATTTAATTCTTCTCTTACAGCATACATAAACAAATGGACATGCCTGTGTTCTAATAAAACTTTATTTACAAAAATAGGCCTGGGGGTAGAGTCAGACTATGAATCGTAGTTTGCCATCTCCTGTCTGAGATGATACCTGAATTGAGTGAGGCTCACTCTTCACCCTGGGTATAACCAAATGAGAACATCTTTGCTGCTGTATACTATGTGCATGTACGAATGCATTTTTCACAGGTGTAGTAAGTTTTTGTTCTTCTTTGAACTGTGGTTCCCCTGTCTAAAGAATATCTTTGGCTCTCAATGGTAAAATGAGTCTACAGATAACATCTGATAAGATCCTACAATGCTAAGTGCCTCCTGAGCTGTAGGATGTGAAGCGCAGATACGCTACAGTCCACTGATCATGAGCAGGCATGCAAATTTGTTAAACTTCTAAACCATAGTATTTACTATCTGGAAGCTTTAGAAGTGTATGATCTATATACGTTGAATTATTTTTACCCATATAAACAAACACATGGGCAATTGATAGGAGTGATAGTATTTTTACTATTATAGAATGACTTTATTAGGAACTATTCAAGGAAAAAAAACCCTGCATAAAAAATAAATATTGTCAAAGTATCATATGGCATATTACATTCTCCTTAAGTTTACGGTCATTCTTTATTCAGTAAACACTTAATGAAAACTGTTAGTATCAACTACCAGGCTAGACAGTAGGATGCAATTATGAACACACAGTCAGCATCCTGAAGGAGACAATAGTTTAAGGTGGCCGTCGGACTCTTTGTGTCAGTTCCTCAGTCTTTAATTGCCAACATCCTTTTTATGTCACTAGTTTTGAGCACTCAAGGGCATTTTCTGACAGAATCAAGATGACACTGAGAACAATTGATTTTACTAACAGGGATTTCAATATTTTCTGGGGATCTCCTCACCTGCAAATCTTCGGTGGTGCTTCATTATGTCCATGAATTAGTCACTATTACTGCTTATCTTCAATTGCTTGATAGAAGAGCAGATTTTGAGGCCTTCTGCTTAGGGCTAGAGTCAACAAATGCAGACCTTTGAACAACTCTGTTTGTCTTTGCTGGGTGCTACTTTGCAGAGCTACTTGCTATTTATGGAGGAACTAGGTGGCAGCAGTTGTCAATGGCTATGTCAAAAACTCTGGAAGTTCTACAGTGAAGTCACCCCGACACACTTACTGTCCCAACTATTGCTGGAGCCTCAATTAGGGCCCCTATAGTTCTCCTGATTCTTTCCAGACTTTTGTCAACTAACCCACGTAATTTCCTTAAGAGCACACGTTTTCTCCTCTTCAACTGAAACTCAGTAAAGAATGTCTCATAGCAAAGACTACTTGGATCCTCGGGGTGGTGACTCTTGAGTGGTCCAGCTCCTTCTATATTCAGAAGTGTTCAGCCTTTCTTCAGGTGTATTCATGAGATCAAAATGGAATCCCCCAACATCTGCCCTGTGCCAAAGCCAATAATCCTCCTACAACTGTCTTCCTCCCTGAGTCCAACAATTGAGAAGGTTGTAATAAATTCAGGTAATAAATTGCTCCAGAAACAATCCTCTCTAAAGGAGCCTCTATCAGACATGCTTTTTATATTTTTGAATCCCAATTTAGAAATCTCAAATACCTATGGATATGACAAATACAAACAGATACATGGGGTTTTGTGTTTTTAATCTTAAAAAACAATAAAACTAGTTATTTTGGGGAAGTGTGAGTTTTCACTCACTAAGAGTATCTAGTTCTCAGATTTTTGTCCAGGTAGAATCCATGTATAACTTATTTAGGAGCAAAAAAAAAATCCTCTACCCCTGGGAAGAAGCAGTGATTTATCTTGGGACTGTACCAAACAGAAGTCTATAACTGCTGGAGGAAGAGCAGAAATGACCTGCCCAAGACTGAGTACATAAGTAAGATAGAGTTGGGTTGACAGGTGATGGGGACATTGAAAAAGACTGACTTCCAAGACCCATGTGCACAGAGGCTGCTCAGGCTGAGACAGAGGAGGAACAAGAGCACAGAGACAGACTCCTTCTAGGTAGGGCACAGCTGAAAGAGGAGAGGGAACAGGAATACTGATAAATACCCTCCAGCACTGCAGCCCACACTCTAGGTACAAGGCAAAAGCACCCCACCACCAGAGGAATTTGAAGCCTGAAGAGCACTTAAGGTAACAATAAAAACAATAATACTAAAACTAGCTGTGCCGCTGACAGACAGACTCAACTCCCTGCGCTTATAATTTGACAGGAAAGCTGTGCCTTTTTCAAGGGTTACTTACCGTTTATTCTCCTCTCTGCTATTTTACACATGAACATAGGCATTTAATCAAAATGTATGACACACAAAAGGAAATAAATCCAATTCACTGGCAGGAGATAAAGCAATTAGCACACTCAAGTCTCAAAGATGGCCCAGATGTTGAAACTTTCAGATCAGTGCTATACCATTGTTATAATTAACATATTAAAAATAGCAGAAAAGGTTTGCAAAGTGCATGAACACATGGGGAACATCAAAAGAGAGATGGAAACTATAAGAAAAAGTTATATAAGAATAAAGAAACACAACATCAGGAATAAAGACTTCCTTTAATAACCTCATTAATGGACTCAATAAAAGAGGGAGAAAAATAAATTTGAAGATGGTTCAATATAAATTACCCAGTTAAAAAGCAAAGAGAAAAAAGAATGAGGAAAATAAACATCAAGAACCATGTAACGATATGAAAAGGTCTAAGATACTCATAATGTTTAGTTCCAGAGAGATAAGATAAAGTGAGTAGGACAGAAAATATATTTGAATAGACAATGTGCAAAATTATCCAAAAGAAAAACTCAAATCACAAATTAAGGAAACGCTAAGAATCTAATCAAAATGAATTATCAAAAATAAAGAAGAAAAGGGAAAAAAGATGTCATAATCAAACATAGCAACACCAAAGACAAAGAAAAAATTCTGAAGGTAAAGACAAGAGGAAGGATGCATTACACAGAGGAAAATAAAAAGATTTTATCTGTAATAAAAATTACAGAAGAAATTTTATCAAAAAACATAAAACCAGAAGAAAATCAAGTATTATTTTTAAAATATCAAAAGAAAAGAACACTACCAACCCAGAATTCTATACCCAGACAAAATGTTTTTCCAAATGCAGGCAAAACAAAGTCTTTATCAGACAAACAAATTTCGAGAGAATTATACTATAAGAAATATTAAGCCCTGGCTGTGTGGCTCAGTTGGTTGGAGCATCTTCTCATAGACTTAAAGGCTGTGGGTTCAATTCCTGGTCAAGGGCACATGCCCAGGTTGTTGGTTAGATCTCTGGTAAGGGGAGTGTACAAGAAGGCAACTGATAGATGTTTCTGTCTAGCATTGATGTTTCTCTCTCTCTCTTTCTCTGTTTCCTTCTCTCTTCAGAAAAGTAATGGAAAAGTATCCTTAGGAAAGGATTAAAATTTAAAAAATATTAAAAGAAGCTCTTTAAGCAGAAGAAATATAATACTAAATAGAAACTCAATCTAAAAGGAATGAGATATCAGGATAGTAATTAAATACAACCATATCAATGACTACATTAAAGGAATATGACACATGTCCCAATTAAATGGTCAAACTTCTCAGAACAAAGCAAAATTGATCTATATGTTCTTCCATAAAAAAATTAAACATAAAGATATATATAAGCAGCAAAATAATTGAAAGGATTGACATGCTGTTAGTGATTTTTTTAAAAGCTAGAAAGTTAGATTCATGTCAGACAAAGTAGACTTCAAAGCAAGGGAATATTGCCGAGTATACAGAGGCACTCTAACAATGCTAAATCAGCATACACCTCGAAAGACAGGCCTTCAAATTATATATAGCAAAAACCGTAGACCTGGCAGGAGAAATAGACAAGGCCAAGATTATCGTTGGAGACTTCAAATCTCCTTTCTCAGTAATTCATAGAAGAAGTGGACAGAACATCAACAAGGATATGGAACTGAGCACTATCCACCAAATTCAGCCATTTGGCAGTTACAGAACACCACACTGAACAAGAGCATGAGACACTATTTTCAAGTGCACAAGGAATGTTGACTGAAATAGATCATATTCTGGGTCATAAAACAAACACCAGCAAATGTAACAGTATGAAATGACCAAAATGGAGTTAGATAGGAAAGCAAAAAGACAAAGTTACACCACAAATTAGCAAACAACAACAACAAACAAACAAATAAACAAAAAAACCCATAGGTTAAAGAAGAAATCACAACAGAAATGAGAAAATATTTTCTATGAAGTTACTTATCAAACACTGGTGAATGCAGCTAAAATAGGGCTTAGCTGGAAATGCTTACAGTACCATGAAAGGTTTCACACCAATGACACAAGTGTTCATCTGCCTTAAGGAACTAGAATGAGTCCATTAAAGCCAAAATAAGCAAAAGGAAGAAATACCACAGGCGAGGGAAAAAAAAAACAATGAATTTTTTTAAAAAGACTGTACAACAAAAAGATCAACAGTTTAATTTGTTAAAAGATTAATAAATTGTTGTCTATATGCTGACTGACTAAAACAAAAAGATGAGATGCACATTACCAATATTAGATGTGAAAGAGTTAGAGGTAGTGATGAAATGTTCAGGAAGATCAAGGACTTCATAGAAATAAGTTTTGTAACTAATATGATAACAGGCACCTCAAAACACACATACTATTAAGCTCATTGAGAAAGAAATACATATTCTTGAGAGCTTTGTATTTGTTGAAGAAGTTTAATTTATAACTTACAAGCCTTCTAATATAGAAAACCCCAGGTCCACAATGGCTTTACTGGTGAATTCTATAAAACATTTGGGAAAAAGTAATATCAATTCTGTACAAACTCTTCCAGAAAATAAAAAAAGAAGAAAAAATTTCCCAACTCTTTTTGTGAGGCCAGCATACTCTGACAAAAATACCACAACACACAAAATTTTTTTTAAAATGTTGCAACAAAAGAAAATCACAGACCAATACCCTAATTTATATCAATGAATAATTCTTAAAATATTAGTAAATTAAACCCAACAATAGGTAGCATCATCATGACCAAGTAGAGTTTCTCCCAGAATGCAAGGGAAGTTTAACATTTGAAAATCACTAAGAATAAATCACCATCATCAACAGACTAAAGAAGATTATGACATAATTATTTCAGTAAATTTTTAAAAAGCTTTTAATAGCCCTAGCCGGTGTAGCTCAGTGGATTGAGTGCAGGCTGCGAACCAAAGGGTCACAGGTTCGATTCCCATTCAGGGCACATGCCTGGGTTGCAGGCCAGGTCCCCAGTGGGGGCCATGTGAAAGGCAACCACACACTGATGTTTCTCTCTCTCTCTCTTTCTCCCTCCATTTCCCTCTCTAAAAATAAAATAAAATAAATAAAAAATGAAAGAATTTTAAAAAACTTTTAATAAAATTCACAGCAGATTAGAAATATAATTTATTCAATCTGATAAAGTAAACTATGAAATATCTACAGTTAATATCATTTGTAGTGGTAAGTTGTTACTCTCTCATTCAAGCTGGGAGCAATGCAAAGATGCTGACTCTCATAATTCCATCATAGTGGAACTCCCACTCAGAGACACAAGGCAGGAAAAATAAGTTTTACAGTGAAATACTTCTCAGTCATGAGAAAATATGAAATATTGCCATTTGCAACAACATTATAGATATTGAGAATACCATGCTAAGCAAAGCAAGTCAGAAAAAGTTAAGAACCTTATGATTTCACTCATATGTGGTATATAAAACTGAAAGCAACGAATGAACACACAAGAAAATCAAACGAAACTTCATAGATGCAGACAACAGTGTGGTGGTTAACAGAGAGAAGCGGATGGGGGTAATGAAGGGTAAAGGGGGTCAAGTGCATGGTGACAGAAACAATTAGATTTAGGGCGGCGGGCACACAATGCAATATATGAATCATGAATCATAGAAATGTACACTTGAAGCCTATATAATCTTATTAGCTAATGTTGCCCCAATACATCCAATTTTTAAAAATGTAGACTGGAAAAGAAATGAAACTTTCTTTATTTGTGAAAGACCTGATTGTATTGATAGAAAATTCAAAACAGACTACAAATACAACAACAAGCTAATAACTGAGTTTAGTTAGTTCTTGGGAAACAGGGATCAGTTGTATTTCCAGAATGGCAACAAAGAATTGAAAATTAAGATTAAAACAAAATTATCATTCATATTAGCCTAAGAAAAGGAATGAAATACTTAGGGGGTATATCTAATAAAATGTGCAAAATTTGTATACTGAAAATAATATAACATTGGTAAAATAAATCAAAGAAAACCTAAATAAGTTAGATAGTTACATTGTATTTGTGGATTTAAATATTTAATATTATTAAGATGATAATTCTCCCTAAATTAATCTCTAGATTTAACACAATCCCCTAATAAATGTCAGCGGATTTTTATATAATTTTCAAATGTGATTATATGGAAAATCAAGTGATGGAACAGCTAGAACATTTTTGAGAAAGGAACAAAGTTATCTTGCTCCCAAAAGTAATGTACCAGAGTTCTAGTTGCTTTGTAGTACTCACAAAGCTTGTAACTTGTATAATATTCCCAAAAACCGATTTCAAGATTGTCTGCAAAGCAACAAAAGTCGAGCTATTGTAATACATGCAAAAGGTAAACATCTGGATACATTAAACAGAAGAAAACAGCCAGACATAAACAAACATTTATGTGATCAATTAAATTTTGATAAAGATGAAAGAACAGTTCAATGGAGAGAGGATAATCTTTTCAACAAATCATGCTTTAGTAACTTGGCAATGACCTTGACCCATACCTCACACCATGAAATTGATCTCAAATGATGTCACATACCTACTTGTAAAATCTAAAATGATAAAAGCTCCAAAAATGAGAGAAAATCTGTGTGACCTTTATTAAAGCATACTTTTTCCATTTTTTACATATAAAAAATAAATTCTAAAATAAAATATCAATAAATGGTACTTAATCAAAATTTAAAACTTTGCTTTTTGAAAGACAGTTAAAACTTTAAAATGAAGGAGTAAACTATAAGAAAATAGTTGCAAAATCCATATCCAGTAAAGGACTTGTAAAAAAGATATATAAGGAATTCTTATAACTCAGTTATAAGGAAACAAATCCCCTAACTAAGAAATGGGCAAAAGATTTGAACAGATTTATCACCAAAGAAGACATACACATAGCAAATAAGCAAAAGAAAAAACTGACTGTACTGGAGTGGTTGTAAAGCAATTAGCACTTTGATACATTACTGGTGGGAATGCAAAATGATACAGCTAATTTGAGATGTGGTTCCACAGTTTCTTAAACATTAAATATACAGTTTCTATACAACCCAGCAATCCTGCTCCTGGTATTTATACAAGAAAAATGAAAACATATGTTTGCCTAAAATCTGTATATGAATATTTATAGCAGAATTCATAATTGTCCAAATCTAGGAACAGCCAAATACTCATCAACTGGTGAACAGATTAACAAATGTGGCACCCCTTACCAAGAAATCCTACCAATGAATGGCAAGAGATAAACTACAGGCATATATTCAATAGTGTGATTGAATCCAAATACATTATATTGTTTGAAAAAAAGCCCGAGTTAAAAAGCTATATATCTATGATTCAATTTATATAGCATTCTAGAACAGGCAAAACTGTAGGGACAGAATCAAGTCACAGGTTGGCAGAGGATAGGGCTAAGGGAAGGGATCAAGGACAAGGAACTAGGGAGGGAATTTCGTAGTGAGAGGTGTACTCTATGTCTTTGCAGGGTGCTGTTATCTAGCAATATGTTTGTCAAACTCAATACCTACGTATACATAATGGCTAAATATTCTATGGAAGCTTATACCTCAACAAATCTGATTTTTAAAAAACTCTTTAAAAAGCTATATACCAGGTCTTATCTCACCTTATTTTTATAACTTTAAGGAAACAGGAATTTTTTCCATTAGCTGTCATTGTATCTTTCCCATTGCCATACATGCCCCCTATGTACTCCTCAGCCTCCATCCACTCCCCACCCTCGACTCTCAATCACCACACTTTTGTCTTTGTACATGAGTTCTTCCCCTCTTATTATTTATTCTTTATTGTATTTTTGTTCAACCCATCTACTCCACCCCACCTAACCCTAAGGTTCTCCCCCAAGACATGTCAGCCTGCTCTCTGAGTCTGTCTCTATTTTGCGTGTTAGTTCCATTTGTTTACTAAACTCTACGCATGAGGGAAATCATATGGTATTTGGGTTTCTTTCACTGGCTTCTGTCACTTAGCATAACATTCTCTAGGTCCATCCTTGCTGTCACAAAGGGTAAAATTTCTTTTAGCAACATTTTTTTTTCAGAGATATCCTCTCAGGCATGGGAAACAAAAGAAAAAAATTAAAAATTGGATTATTTAGTTTAATCAAATTAAAAAGTTTTTGCACAGCAAAAGAAACCATCATCAAAATAAAAAGACAACCTACTAAATAAAAGAAAATATTCATCAATACTCTCTGATAAGGGATTAAAATCCAAAATTTATAAATAACTTATAAAACTCAACACCCCCACCCCAAACAATCCAATTAAAGAATGAGCAAAGGACCTGAATAGACACTTCTCCAAAGAACACATGCAGATGGCCAACAGACATATGAAAAGATGCTCAATGTCACTAATCATCAGAGAAATGCTTATTAAACCCCCAGTGAGATACCACCTCACACCTGTCAGAACAGCTGTCATCAATAAACTGACAAACAAATGTTGGCAAATATGTGGGAAAAGGGTAACACTCCTGCACTGCTGGTAGGAATGCAGCTTGGTGCAGGCACTGGGGAAAGCGGTATAGAGTTACCTCAAAAAATTAAAAATGGAGCTGCCTTATGACCCAGAGATTCCACTTCTGGGAATTTATCCAAAGAAAACTGAAAACTAATTTGAAAGAATATATGTATGCCTATGCTCATTGAAGCATTATTTACAATAGCCAAGATTTGGTAGCAGCCCAAGTGTCCATCAGTAGAAGAGGAGATAAAATAGCTATAGTACATTTACACTATGGAATACCACTCAGTCATAAAACAAAACAAACAAAACAAAAGAAGAACAAGAAGAAAAGGCAAGAGGAATTTAATGCAACCTTCATCTCTCAATGTTCGTGAACTTCAAGGCAAATTTAAGGCTGAACGCTCAGAAAATACTTCAGCTATTTCTATTTGACTCTGTGTGTATTTTCCAAAAAGACGTATCAAGAAAAATTATACTTATTGAAAATATAAAATAACAAACTTAAAAGAAAAAATAATAAGGCAAGAAAACTCTCAGGAAACTGAGTCTAACATTTGTGTGGAAGGGAACATGGGAGGTGTAGGGTCAGGAAGTTGGTGATAAGGTGGTTGTATCCCTCCTCAGCTCAGAGGTTAGTCTCACAATTCGGGTGAGTATAAACAGAAGCCACATGATACCTCTCTCTGTGCAAAGAAAAAGTGACCCACGCCTCAAAGTTCCACGCCTCTACTGTAAGTCTTAGCCTAAAAAGTCCAAGGGTTATGTTGATAACGAGACAAAATGTCTGTTAGAAAATGAAAATAGTAATTAAATCATCTTATCTTGCAGATCAAGAAATTATCTCTATCACCTCCAAGTCTGAATGTCTAAAGAGTTAGGAATATATAATCTCTCCAGTACATATAATTTTTCTCCACTTGGACAAAATAATATTGAGACCTATTCCAATATTCCATACTTGTTAACAAATGTGATGAATATATTTTAGGTGCAGCTGCCTGGATTATCACTGAAGCTACTCTGGACTATGCGGTCAGTGTTAATTTTCAGGAAACCTTCTTTTGTGACATCGTCCAGAAATTTTATTTCATCTGTTACAGTTACTGTTTGAAGCATCTCTCAGAAGAAAGCTATTTTCCTCTTTTTTCTTTTTTCACAAGAGAAGTAAATATCTCACAGAGTCAACCATGGATAGGGCAGCATCTGTATAGATACGAACGCAGTTCCTCAAAGATACAACTTGTTTCCATATATGAAGACCAAGTGCAACATTTACCCTGGCCCTTGCATTTTGTAGGCAGTTCTTTGCAGCAGAAACACCTTTTTCTTAGAGTTCACCATCATTTAAAACCCTTACAGCACTACATCATAATGTTTATGGGTGAAATCTGTTGGCTCATCAACCGGCACAGAAAATGTTGCTTTTCAGTATATTACACAAAACCTCTTCAGTATGAGGTGACATGTCAATGTGTCAACTCACTGCACTGTTTGAGACTGGAGCCTTCAATCTCTCATGCTGCCTCCTGTCCAGACACGGGACTTACTGTGGTTCTACATGCCACCGTTAGTTTCTCACCAGCTGTACGTTTGTTCCTTCCTGGTCAATAAGTTCAGTTACTACGTAATTTTATTCCTGAAGCTTTGGACTGAACATGACTTTTTCAAAACAAAGCTTGCAAAACAAACCTTAATTGTCTTAGGGATGTCGTAGCTGTTTAAAATAACTGGTAGCTCTATTTGTCAAGTGGTTGTTGAGTTGTATTTAAGTGCCTTTAGAGTTTTGTTGAAGCTTGTGCTACACTTATAAGTTGTGATTCTTCATCATTCATTGAATCATAATTGCCATTAACCTAAAATGCACTTCCTTGTCTCACCTCATCTTTAAGCATCCCTTTGTTGCACAGTCAGGCATATTTTTAACATACAAAGGCTAGTGGAGATATAAAATTCAAGGGCATAATAAATAACTGAAAGATGAAATTGTAAGAAATGAAAAGAAATTTCACAATTCAATTTAACTTAAATACCACCCTCAAAAGGCAAAATTGAGAAGAATGGCTAAGTCATGGTAAGCAAAATTTTTGTATATTGAAAATGCCCCTCAAATTTGTTTCTGTTACACTGTGAGTCAGTCAGCAGCACGCTGGGCAGGTTGAGGGAAGTAACTTGGAGGGAGAAGCTGGACTCATCATCCTACTCTCCTACTCCCCCCCTCATAATAAGTGATCATAAATAAGAGAAAATATTCGTTAATACTCTGATAAGGGATTAATATCCAAAATTTATAAAGAACTTATAAAACCCCCACACAAAAAAAACAACCCCAAACAATCCAGTTAAAGAATGAGCAAAGGACCTGATCAGTGGTCTCCCCTGTCTTGTCTCAAAAACTGAGAACAGATGTGATCAAATGACATGGTGCTTCTCGCTGTGTACCAGAAGACAAGAATAATGCACTTATTGTACTAAAAGTGTTCGTGGTGCTGCTCGGCCAATACTCAATACTGGCAGAGCTAGCACTGCAGAGTTTCCCATCTTGGATAACCGCAGTTTCACTAAGCATGGTCTCTCAGAACCCCTGGAAACATTTTGCTTAATCTCAATTGAGAAACTCTATTAGAAGACCATAGAAATAAAATCAATGTAATATTATTTTATGGGTAACACACAGAAATTGAAATAAATTGCAAACTCAGAACTTAATATCCATAGTAATGGGATATTGATATATGTCAAATAAAAAGTTTAATTTGGTGGATAAAATATAAATAATTTAATGAATAGTTCTGGCAAAACTTGCTAACAATTTAGAAGGAAAATGTAACCTGTAGCATCCTAAATACCACAAACAATATCCTAAAATAAGTTTCAGATAGATTAAATGGTTAACAACAACAAAAACCAAGATTTGCAAAGAACTCTAAGAAACCATACTATCTAAGAATTGGCAGGATTTTCCCAAGTGAAACTTAGAGAGTAGGAGAGAAAAGAGAATAAACAGATAATTGCGCGGCAAAAGATACCACTAAATAAGTTAAGAGTAATTATTCTAACAATATATAATGTAGATGACAGATCATGGGTTAATTTGTATAATATACAATAGCTCTTACAAGTGAAAAAAAGAAATTAACATAAAACTGTGCAAATCATAATTGACAATTCACAGAAGAGCAAATCCAAATAAACAAAAAATAGGTAAAAATGTTCTCAGTGACACTGACGGTAAAATGCAGATGTAAGTGAGAATTGTGTGTTATCTAAATTTTAGAGCCTAAACCTCTTTCTGATGGCAAATGATCTGTATTTTTATTGGGCATGTGAAGTACTCTAGCCCTTTGGGAAGGCAGTTAAGCAATACATATCCTAAAATAACTCTTACAGCAATCTCCCCAAGGGAAAGAAAAATAGCAGCTTATAAAGACAATAAAGGCATATAGATAAGGAAGTTCATTCAGTCTTGCTTTACTCACAGTGGCCAAGACCTGGAAACAAGGCAAGCGCCTTTCCACAGAGGAATCACCAGCTGGACTGCAAAGCTCCGCACCATGCAATATTGCACCACCATTAAAAGATGAATTTAAATTGTAGTGCGTAAAAATTTCCAAAACATTTTGAAGACCGAGAAAATAAATATGTAAAATTAACTAATGATATGGTTATATTTTTGCATCTGTAATGTTTAAATGATCATCATTTAATATTGATCAGCAAAGAAAACAATGTATGGTGGGTATTAAGTTTGTGCATGTATAAATGATCATATTATAATGAAAAATAGACACATATACTTGATATTATTAAAATACTTATCGTGCCAGTAGGACTTAAGTATGGTAATTTTTGTGGTCACAAAAGGGGGCAGGAAATGTGCCAAAGATTAAAAAACACTAAATAAATATATAAATATAGTATTCTTAAAATAACATAACAAAATATCCATAAGGGGCATAAATAAAAAATTAAAAACATAGAAAAATGATAAATTAATCATAAAATATTATCTTCCTAAATTAAATTCCAAGTTGCATGTGATCTAATAAAATGTAGTTAACATTAGAAACAAATAACATTTTAAAGCTCATATATACAAAAGTATCTTGCCATAAAGAGCCAGTAAATCCTGAGAAGGGTAATTACAGAGCACTTGCTTTACCAAAACTTAAAATACAGTATAAGGATAAAAATGTGTGCAATTATCACATTAGTAGAGGAATATAAGTTGAATAAGGGAGAATCCACAAATAGACCTAAGTACATATGGGAATATTGTATAGACAGCAAATGTAGCACTTCAAATAAAAGAGCCAATTAAGTAATTTTTTAAAAAGTAGTGTTGAAACAATTGTGAAGCCATCTTTTAAAAATATACTTGAATTCTTATACCTCTCTGCCACTAAAGTAATGGCCACATGTTATAAATATTTAAATATGTAAAATAAAGCCATGAAGTATAAAGAAAACATATGTATTAAAGTATATAATCTCATAGTAAGAAATTATTTAAAACATAACAGACAGAAGTTACTAAAATGATTGATAAATTTGGCTCATGAAAAGTAAAAATCTTCTTACAGACAGCTTAGCAAAAAAATATATACAGATAATAAATATGTGAAAAAAATGTTCCATGCCGTATGTCATTAGGAAAATGCAAATTAAAACAACAATGAAATAAAAATTCACAACACTGACAGCACCAAATGCGGGTGGGGATGTGGATCAACAAGCACTTTTACTCACCACTGGTGAGAATGCAAAACAAGACAGCCACTTTGGAAGACAGATCAGTGATTTCTTACAAAACCAAACACACTATTACTATGTGATCCAGCAATTGCACCCTTTGGTATTTACCCAAAGGATCTGATAACTTATGTCCACATAAAAACCTGCACATGGATATATGTAGCAGCTGTTTTCATAATTGCCAGAACTTGGAAACAATCAATATATCCTTCAGGAGGTAAATGGATAAATAGATCATAGTACATCCACACAATGGGATTATTACTCATTGCTAACAAGAAATGAGACATCAAACCATGAAAAGACATGGAGAAACCTTAAATGCATATTACTAACTGAAAGAAGCCGATCTAAAAAGGTTATATACTCTACGATTCCAACTATATGACATTCTAGGAAAGGCAAAACTATAAAGTAAAAAGATCTGTAGTTTTGCCAGTAGTTGGGGGGAGGAAGGTGTGAAGAGGCACAGCACAGAGGAGTTTCAGGTCACTGAAATTATTCTGTGTGATACTGATGGTGCATAAACATCATTATAAATTTATCTAAACCTATAGAATGTACAACTTCAAGATACTCTGGGTAATAATGATGTATTGATATAAGTTTATTGATTGGAACAAGTGTATTACTCCGAAGGTCAATGTTGATAATAGGGAAGGCTATACAAGTGTAAAGGTGTGGAGTAAATGGGAAATCTCTGTACCATCCACTTAATTTTGCTATGAACTGAAATTAGTTCTAAAAAGTAAAGTCTATTTTTTTAAGTAATAATTTCTTCAAAGTAAAGAGCACCATAAACTAAGTCAAAACACAAATTACAAAATAGAAGAAAATATTTGCTACAATAGAACAAAGAACAAATTTGTATAATATACAAAAAGCATTTGCAAATCAGTACAACATATAGGGCAAAGGATATAATCCTGAAATTTATAGGTAAAATAAACATTAAGCATATAAACAAATATTCAAACTCACCCATTTAAAAAAAACAAAATAAAAATGTTGATAAAAACGTTCACCTATTTGTATGAACAGCTTTGGTTTGATGTAGTGATGTTAAATATACTGTAGCCAACTAAATGGCCAATATAAGAGGAAATCCACATTCTTAGGAACCGAACACTGAAGTATTTAGGAGTAAAAGGCCATAATGTATGTAACTTAAATTTAAAATATTGTGTGTGTGTATGTACACATATATGCACATGAAGAAAGAGAGAAAGCTAAAGCAAATAAACAAATGAAGCAAAATATTAACAGTAGGTGGTTCTGAGTAAAAGATATGTAGATGTTATTTGTATTTTTTTTACTTTTGCAACTTAACTGTTAATTTGGAATTATTGTTAAGTGAAAAGATAGGAAATAGTTTTCATTATAATATAGTGAAAGTGCTCCTGTATTATTTGAGTGTAAAATTTAATAACTGTCAGATTTTAAAATGCATATATCATTTTACCCAATGATATATAGGATATTGTTCCTATGACCATACTCTCATATGTACAAAAAATGTATATACAGAAATATTTATTCCATCATTGGGAAGGGTACAAAAAACTGGAAACAATGCCTATTAGTAGTAGATGGGCTAAGTGAAATACAGCATCTGCATAGAATGCAATATAGAGAGTATGTTAAAGGTGTAAATTAAATAGAGACATATAAACATGCACTAGTATCCATCATATATTATTAGTGAAGAAATATACTTCTATATATCTTGACTTGCTTAGTCTTAGAAAATCTTTAAACAGATACATATAAACCAGCCATAGTTTGCCTCTGGAGAGGGGAGCAGGATAAACAATTCTTTAAATGTAGGAAAAGACATTCCACAATATATAATTTCGTACTTTTATAACTTATAATTTTTAAATAAATTTAATAGAGAAAGATAGAAATATAAGAAAAATTTTAAAGAATACTTTGATTCTAATTCATTTAAAGAGCATCCATGTGATGTGCTTTGAAATAAAAACTGAAGGCAATAATGCTTACCCTCTATAAAAATGCCTATTTTAAATAGATAAATTCAATGTATATCCAGATATCTTACTATCAATAGCTTATGTATGAAAAGTTATAGAGAACTCACAGGCACTGACAATGGGGTGGGGACTGATGGTGGGGGTTGGGGGAGTATCAACAGGGAAAGAAGGTGCGACAACTCTAATTGAACAATAATAAAAAAAAAGAAATGTTAGCTAATAGGATGCCTATAGCTTGGGGAAGTTTTTCTTCATCCTTCAAGCAAGGTAGCAAAATACATGTGGAGGTAACATGATTTTCCACGCTCACCTTTGCTGTGGCCATGAAAGAGATGAGCTAGCATAAATACACAGATGCGGTGTCAGAATTCTTCTCATCACCTTTACTTATTGGGTGTAGATAACTGGCCTAATTCAATTAAAATGAATTTTGAAATACAACAAGCTTCAGTTAGAATCTAGCTTCATAATTTATAAGCTATGTAATATTGCCTAAGTTAGTTAAATTTCCTTTGTTACCTCTTGTGAAAAGTAAAAAAAAACACATAGGAAATGTTTGCAGTAGCAGTTGGCATATATATTCAATTATTATTACATATTAAATTATTACAATTATTGAATATTTTGTATTGTCATTTTTATCGGTGACTGGTTGTGGTCTAATACCCAGCCTGTAGTGAAAAATTCTGAAGTTACCTGGCATTTTATAGCAGCTAAATATACCAGCATTCTCTGAAGAATGAAGTATTGATCGGTCAGTCTGAAGTGGACTAAAGATGGGGTTGAGTCCTGATGTGGCCCAGATTCATGCAACTATACATATTCCTGACTTTGGCTTATGGTCAAGTTAAAAACGATCCATTATTTGGTGAAATAAAATGTACGCTGGTGTGAGAATCAATATCATAGTTCTCAGCATTGTGTATTCGTTTGACTTGTTGGGAATCCGAAAGAGTCAAGTTCTGTATCAAAGTGGTTTATATATGTCTATACGCATTTTACCTCCCCCTCAAAAGAAACACCCTCTGAGACCTGAGTGAAGAAAAGAAGAAGGAAAAAGCACATGTAGCCAGCCAGGTCTTTGGCAGTGTCCCACTGGTTTGGTTCAGGTAAAAAAGTGAAAGCTTCTCTTACCTCCCTATTCTGTGTTTTTACAATAACAAATCATTTGGCAAATTTTTCAGAGTTGCAATTGAGCATTCATTTCTTTAAATGATTGGTGATTTGCCTTTTTCACCAGGGTCTTAGATCCATAAATGCAGGGACTCTTCAGGTGAAATAAATATTTCTTTATGGTATCCCCAGTGCCCAGCAGAGAGTTTGGCAATGAATAAATATCAACAGATATTTTTAATGCGTAGATGAATAAAATATGTGTGTTTTCTGTTATATTTATGGATGTTAAGAATAGCTGAATGAATCACATCACCTAGACTAAGATCAAAAATGCAAGGCTGATAGTTACTAGCAGGGTATGCTCTCTGACAGTCTATGGAGCGAAGACTGAGGAGCAGATATAATAGGGTCTCATTAGCTTCTGCTATTTCCAATTCATTTAACTGATCCAATTGAAACTATAATCCATGTGACAAGAGGATTGTGAGACTTCAAACCATGATGTTTCTCCAATTGTCCAGTGGATATTCTTTATAGTCTTTGTGTTAAATAACTTTGCATTTGGTGTCTGTGCCTCAAAGTAGACCACCATTGCTGTCCAGTCCTTTCTTTCAGTCTCATACGCTGAAATCCTTTGAGTGACTTAAATCTTACTTTAAAAGCTGAGTGAACTCTACCGGGGGCCTTCTCTGATCTCTTTTGTGACAAATTTAAAATACTGCATACTAATAACCTACTTTTATCAATCTACATGCAAAGAACTGAATACATTTGTTAAATGAAACTGAAAAATCAAAATGAGAAAATGGTAAGAGGACTTACAAATGACCTAGTTCCACCCTCATTATTGAAGAGGAGAAAACGCCATACAAGTCCCAGAGTAAGTTTGTTGCAGAGGCTGTCAATAACTCAAGTTTCTGGATGCTTAGGCAAGAACCACCCCCCACCCTCCTAGCCTGCTGCTTACTCTCGCAATTCCTAATTGTAAATCATCTTAAAATCAATTATTTATTTTTTATTTTTTAAAGATTTTACTTATTTATTTTTAGAGAGAGGGGAAGGGAGGAAGAAAGGGAGGGGGAGAAACATCTATCAGTTACCTCTCACGCACCTTCTACTGGGGACCTGGCCTGCAACCCAGGCATGTGCCCTGACTGGGAATTGAACTGGCGACCCTTTGGTTTGCAGGCCTGCGCTCAATCCACTGAGCTACACCAGCCAGGGCTTAAATTTCATTTAAAGCAAATATTTCCCATTAACTTAGGCAAACAGATACCTTTCTAGAACTATGACTATTAGTGAGTGAAACCTAGCAAGCTCTGAACTGAGAAACTGCTGATTTGGAGACACCACTTCACATCTCACTTGCTGCATGTCCAAGTTATTATTGAGTTCCAAAGTGAACAACTTCCTAGAGCTATTTCCATTTGTGCACGGTACAGAATTTGGTGAGTATTGGGCATTTTACTTATTTCCCTATGATTAACTGAACCCATAAAATGTATAAAATATTCAAATACTTTATAGGTGATCTAATCATTTCAAAAGGAGGGTTTGCACGCGTGACACATCCTAACAGAAATTTATCAAATACCTTTCTGTCTCAATGTTCATCTTTGCAAAGTTACTATTATTGCTCTCAAATACAAAAATAAAACAAAACAAAATGACAACAACAACAAACTCTGGGAATGGGTGAAAATGTAAACAAAAATTTATTTTGGTGATAGATGATTATTGGACTGTGTAATATGATTTTCTAATATTTCTGAATTATTCACTTTTTAAATTAGTTAAAATAGTTGCTCTCAAAACTGAATTAGTTAAATTACATGTATCAATTTCCATAAAATTTTGATTTGTGGGAGAGAAGTCCATAGTAAGTCAGTTTATAATATTTAGAGAACCATGGTGTTTAGTTTTGCAATTTTTTTACATTTTATTAATATTCATACCAACATTTGCCTTGTAACTACTTAGACAAAACAAACATTTTTTCCAAGAGCATCAGGAAAAATCTCTTGCATCCATCTCATACCTAAAATTAGTTTCCCTCTTATCTGTGGAAATGTCTAAAATTTCCATCATTATGAAATAGGTTCTTTGGCAATGCCCTTGGGAGAAGTAAGTCTTCTCTTCCTAAGAAGCTAACACTTTCCAAGATAGCTTGGTGTTTTTCAAACAGGACAATTTTGCCCCCTAGGAATCGTTTGTCAATGTCTGGAGACATTTGTGAGTGCCATGACCAGGGAGGCATACTACTGGAATACAGGGCTGCTAAACAACCTATAACATACAGGACATCCTCTACCTACCCCCGCAAAAAACCCATCATCTAGTCAAAAACATCATCTAGCCAAAAACAACAAAAGTACAGATTGCAAGAAACCTTGAGTTATCTAAATTTATGGCTATGAGAAATACTCTTCCGTGGGACATGGACCAGGATTTTAATTTGAGGCTGGAGAAAAATACTAAAATGCAGAGTAGGACAGGAAAACAAGATTCAGGAAGACAAACTTTGGTGAAAACCCAGATTTTTCTTCCCAACAACCAGAAATGTTACTTTGCATGAGTTACCCATGCCTCATTTTTACATCTATTAAATCAGAAAAAGAACTATATTTTTTCTCATAATGAGGCTTGTGAAAAAGATAAGAATTTGTAAAGATTCCAGAAACTACAGTTGCAACGATGGTTAGTGAGCCTGTAATGCAGAGCAGTGGTGGGGGTGGGGGTGGTTATGGGGATGGTGGTGATGGTTGTGGTGATGGTAGTAGTGGTGATGGTGGTATTGATGGTGAAGATTTTCATCATGCCTTAATGGTGTTAATCTTTACATGAATATAAAGTGCAGACCATCAAAAACAGAGATGACAAGGATGCTTAGTTTTTGATTTCTCAAAAATTCAACTTATTCAATTGCTTTGGTTGTAGGACTATAAAGAAAATTAACTTAATTGCTCAAGAGAATAATTACCACTAAACAACCAAAATAACTCTGTAGACGGAAAAAAGTCTGTGAGTGAATACAAACTGAGCCACGACTCAGCCTCAGATATTCCCTCTAGAAAATAATTTTACCAGAGAACACTGCTGAAGTAACAATGGCTATGGTGAATGTCCTTCTAAAGTAGGAATTAAGTGGAGATAGAAAACAGACCTCAGTAGAATTTTAGAGGTAAACCACAATTAAAAATTTAAGTCAACAATCCATCTTAAAATGTTCATGGAACTCATAAACTAGCTTCATGACTTTGCACAACTATTTCATAACTTTAAATATGTTAAACACTGCTGTTTTCATTATCTGATTCCTTTGGCCTTTTCCAATACACTTTTTGATGTGAGTTCATTTTTCTAATCCTGTGGATTCTCATGGGAAGTTCAATGAGCTTGTCACATAATGATGACCCTTGAGAGGATTTTAAGAAAAGTAATAGATTGAGCCAACTCTACCTGTCAGTCAACCATGTTTTCTTTCAATATCTGCCCACTCAGTTCCACCTCCAGCTTGAAGGTTCTTGGGATGAATTGCTCAACAGTCTGTCCCTCTTAGTTGGTGCTGCAGAGTCCAAATACTCACATCAACCATGGTACAGTTCTATTTATGTAACAGAATGAACATGTCTGTACTGCAAACTTCATCATTTGATCATGCTAGCCCACCGTCCTTGAAATGCTGATCTTTCTCTCATCCATTTATCTAACATTTCTCTAGTTTTTAAGGTCTAGCATAAGTCCTGCCTCCATTCATCACCTAAACTATGGTTACATATGCTGACAGCCCCATCCTGTTGTTTCGCACAGTAGACCATCCATGGTGACATTTCTGTGCTGTAGTGGTCATATGTCCTGATGGTTAGCACACAGTCTCTTAAACCATACTGCCTGGGTTAAAAGCTCAGCTTTGACATTATTAGGGACACTTATTGAATGGATGTATTTGGTCAAATGACTTAAACTGTCTTTGCCTTGGTTTCCTCATCTGTAAATAGGGAGAATGGTAGCATCTGACTCATAGTATAGAAAGGATTTTTTTTAATGCCTAACACAAAGAGAGAACCTAATTGTTAGTTTTTATGCAACTAAGTGTATTAGTCCACTGAGTTTTTTGTTTTTCTCACCCACTGGGTTATAAGACCTTTAGGGTCAAGGATAGATAGCAATAGCTACAGTGTGACAAGGCCTGGATCCTAAACCCAGTGCTTACAGAGCCCAGTCTCCTCTTTATTCTTGTCACCTCAAGGTTATTGATAAAATAAAGGGAGTTAATAGTTATCTATTGGTTATTCAGGATATTATCTAAGACCATGCATTTACTTACAAAAAATTTTACAGTTTTCATCTACTAAGTGCTGCTTAATGTGGGATTTGTGTTCATATGCATTGTATCATTAGCCTCCAAATTTTCACATTCACGTTGTGGAAGAGGTATCATTTTATCTCCACTTTACAGAGGAGGAAACTGGGGCTCAGGATTTAAGATAACGTAGCTCGAGGGGCAAAACTAAGAGTTAAATCTGTAAACGTCAAATTTCAAAGATTTACTGTTTTAACTCCTGTACAAGACCCCCTTTTCTCACTCACGCACTGCTGATGGGAATGCAGGGTGGTACAGCCACTGCGGAAAATAGTATGGAGTTTCTTCAGAAACTTAAAAATCAAACTGCCTTATGACTCAGCAATTCCACTTCCAAGTATACAAGGGAGGACCCCCCCCCCCCAAAATGACAAAATTATCTTCTGGAGGGCAGGCCCTTGTAGTACAGGCTTCCCCCACTAGGTGAGTGTTCTAGGGACCCATCTCTATCAATGTGTCTGCTGGCGTTGTTGTGAGAGGTTGTGTTCAGCTTCAGTTATTTTTTTTTGAAGACTCCTTCAATGTGTGTGCCCACTGCATGATGGGTGATTTACGAGCACACCTGCCCACACTTCACTGAGTGTTCAGCAGTTTTTGACCAAAAAACGGCATGACCACCATGCCCCAATCCCCCTATTCACTCAATCTCGCTCAGATGAAAAAAGTCCTCAAAGGGAAACGTTTTGCCAATGTGGAAGAGATGAAACCAAAAATGTCAGAAGCACGAAAAGGCATCAAAATTGATGAGTTCAAAAACTGTTCTGAGCAGTGGAAAAGAGGTCTCAATAGGTATAGTGTATTAAATGGAGAGTACTTTGAAAGTGACTGAAGTTTAAACATGTAAGAATAAATACACAATTTTTTTATAAATAAATTCCAGGGGTGTTGGGTCCCCTCTTGTATATCAAAAGAAACCCAAAACACTAATTCAAAATAATATATGCACCTCTATGTTCATTGTGGCATTATTTACAAAAGCCAAGTTGTGGAAGCCACCCAAATGACCATCAATAGACAAGTGGATTAAATAGTTGTGAGATTATACATATATACATACCTGTATATATATGTGTGTGTGTATATAAATGAAGCCATGAAAAGATAACTTTACCATTTATGACAGTGTGGATGGACCTAGATGGTATTAAGTGAAAAAAGTCAGAGAGAGACAAATACCATATAATTTCACTTACATGTGGAATCTAAGGAGCAAAATATATGAGCAAAACAGAAACAGACTCAGAGATAAGGAGGTTAGACTGATGGTAGTCACAGGGGAGGGGGACTGAAGGGCTGGGTAAGAAAAGGTGAAGAGATTATGAAGTACAAATTGGTAGTTACAAAATAGTCAGAGGGACGTAAAGTACAGTATACGGACAGGGGGTATATTTAATAATATTGTAACAACTATGCTTGGTGCCAGGTGGGTATTTGAAATATCGGGGGAACCTCTTTGTAAAGTATATGACTGTCTAACCACTATACTGTACAACTGACACTAACACAAAATAATATTGAATGTAAACTGTAATTGAAAATTGAAGAATAATCAATTTTAAAAGATCCCTCTACCTTGTCTTTATACACTTTCAGTACCTCAGATGTAGAATAAGTATTTATAAATGATTACTGTGCAAGTGCTATTTATTTACTATAATATTCAGCAATGCAGACCACATTTTTTTAACATTTGAAAAACGAATCTTATCCAGAGATTTGATATAGATTTCCTCATGTATGGAATGTTTTCCCATGTAAATATTTGTAGACAGTACTTATGGATTTAAAGCACTTTTAAAAGTGAACATCTGAGGAAAAACTCAGTCTTACTGGAAGAAGCCTTTTGAAAAAGACATAATGTATCAAAAACCATAAGGAAAATGCTAAAAGCAATGGTTGCTTTGCTTAATGGAAAGAGTGGAAAATGTTTGCTGTTACCCTTCAGAGTAGTGAGTAAAACAGTTTCCAGTAAAACTTAAGTGAGAAAATTAACCCCACAATAACAGCACGCATGCAGGTCCAGCTGAAATAATATCTGTGTGATAACATGGAGAAAAGGGGCTTCATTTGTGCTTTGGAATGTACAGGGTGAATGAATTGTACACACACTAAATGTGAGTTATTTCTTAGCCAATTTTATTACTCAGCAAAAATTTTGAAAATACAATATTATGTAAGTCCTGCATAGCCTAAAATAGCAAATAATAGTTTTGCAGTTTACATGCTACTGTACTCAATCATCCAATCAATATTTATTAGGCACCTACTACTTTGTACCAGGTACTTTGCTGCTGGGCTCTGAGGATACCAAATTATAAATCGATATAGTCCTTGTCCTCAAAGAGCTCATGAACAGTAGAAGAAATCAGCAGATAAATAATATTTGAATCACAATACGATGGAAAAAGTTCTATATGGCATCGACTGTTATGTGTGCACAAAAGCCTATTCCATTTTGCTTCTGAGAATGTAGCTAGAGTACATTTCCTAGACTCTCTCTCAGTTAAGTGTGGTCATGTGACTGAGTTCTTGCTAATGGAATTTGAAAACAAATGATGTTTGACATTTCAGGACTGTCCCATAGAAACCAGCCACAGGTGATATTCTCCCTTATTTCTTCACATACTGATACATAGAGAGAACACTCAGAACATCAAAGATGACAGAGCCATAAGGTGAAAGGAACATGCATCTCAGAGACTCTGCTCACCAGGCTGTATGTCAAATACCCACAGTGAATGCTATGTGAGTGAGAAATTGCCACGAGTGTATGTTCGTGATGTAGTTTTTCCTGTAAGTCAACCAGACAACGGCTCAGCCGGCTGCCTGCTGAGCAGCCCAGGAACAAGGAATAAACAAAAGTCACACACAGTAACTATGCTGTTCAATCAGCTTTTATTGAATTCTGGTTCACTCAAAGTAGAACACCAACATACTTAATATCCTACTCACACTCTAACAGTCTTAGAGGAATAACACACACACACACACACACACACACACACACACACACACACAGAGCAATCAATGGGGATAACGGACCCGAGTCCCAGAGTCTCAATCAGCAGGTCCAGGAAACAGCACGGTGGGCAAGGGAGTTGTCAGCATCTTACAAGGAAGGACTTCCAGAGGCAGGTGGGCAGTGAGGCAGTCCTCAGTCCAACATGGCAGAGCCTCTGGTGGCTGATGCTAAGGGAGATCAGCATGGCATGGAGCAGCACTCTGGTGTGTGGAGCTCGGCTATCTCAGCAGTGGTCTGAAGCCTGCCTCAGTCATACCTTGAAAGTGGTGTACTCCACCCTTCTCTGTCTTTTTCATGAATGTCTTGGCACTACTGATGCCAAGTAGGTAATTTGCTCAGGATCCTATGGGTGGTCCATGGTTGTTCTGCTTAGCATCCCTGATGGCAAATGTGGAAGCTCCCCAGGAACCTATCTATGGGTGGTCCTACTCTGCAGACACGGTTCAGTTCTGATCACATGTTCAATATCTTAGGTGTGTCTCCTTGCCAGATGTGTTTGCTCTGACTTAGGTAGTTTCCTTCTTGAACCAAAGTGTCATGGCTGACTGACAGCCATTTTGGTTGACATGAGTGACTCCACTTTGTTTTATATACTTGATGTTTATTTATTTTTTTAAAGATTTTATTTATTTATATTTAGGGGGAAGGGTTAGGGAGAGAAACATCAATGTATGGTTGCCTCTCGTGTGTCCCCCTCTGGGAACTGGCCCGCAACCCAGGCATGTGCCCTGACAGGGAATCAAACCGTGATCCTTTTGTTCACAGGCCTGCGCTCATTCCACTGAGCTACACCAGCCAGGGCTATACTTGATGTTTATTTTATTGTAGTCCTGCTTTCCACAGAAATAAATATCTATTGTCTAAAGCCACTGATATTTGGAGATTGTTTGTTATAACACTCTACTCTCATCAATACATAATCTCTACAGAAAAGAGGCATACATGTGCCCACGTCTTACAACAAAAGGGAAGACACGCTCCTTTCTGAGCCACCTAGAGGTAGTAAAACTCAAACTGGATCTTTAGAATCACCTTTCTTTAACAGTGGACAAAGTAAAAGTGCTTAGTGATAGCCCTCTACATCTTTTAAAAGTCTTACCCAAAATGCGACATGATTCTTCTTTGTTCTTTCTACATCTGAACACTCTAGAACTAAGCACTGACACCTAAAATCTGTCCAATGAGAGGCATGGCCTTGTGAGCTGCTAACAAGAAGAGGAGCCTGATGAGACCATGGCTCATTGGATGGCAGGCCCCTCCCAGCAACTGCTTGCATGGGATGATTAGAATAGGTCACTGACTATAGGTTGTGATCGCTGGTGATTCTTGTGGTAACTTCCTGAGAAAAGAAACCCTGTACATTCACATGCCTTACAGTCTATGTCAACATGACATGACTCTTCATGACATGACTATTCCCCAGCCTTTATCGTCATAAATTACTATTCCAGGAATCTCTTGACAGAGAGATAATGATTTTCAAGAAACTTTATGTTTATTTTAGGAATGTCCTGAATGACACATCAACTCTTATTAGAAAGCTCAAATGACAGTTGACATTGCCATAATTTTTTTTAACCTCTCACCTCAACTTTCTCACCTTGCTGCCCACCAATCCTAAACAATTAAAACATGATCTTTACTAGTGCTAATCAAGGCCACTCATTGAAAAACCCACCTTCAAAATTCTCAATAAATATTGTGATGACTCCTCGCTAAGAAGCTACTAAGACTATGAAGAGGTAATTTCTCCCTACTGCAATAAGGAATAAACTCAACTTTGTCTTAATACCAGGTTGTTTGGATGACCTGTAAGTTTCCTAGAGCTGCAGTAACAAATTACCACAAACTGGTTGGCTAAAAGAACAGGAATATACTTTCTCCCACTTCTGGATGCTAGAAGTCTGACATTAAGGTGGTGGCAGGATTGTGATCTTTCTGAAGGTTTAAGGAGAATATCCTTCCTGGACTCTCCCTCACTCCTAGTAGTTGCCAGCAGTCCTTGGCACTCTGGCTTGTGTCAGCAGCTCCAATCTCTGCCTCTGTCTTCACAAGGGATCTTCCGTCTGCGTGCCTGTATCCCAATTTCTCTCTTTTGGTAAGGACATTAGTCAGTGGATTAGGACCTAATCCTCATTTTAACTTGATTATACCTATATACAAAGACTCAATTTCTAAATTAGACGATATTTGCTGGTTCCAGGTAGACATGAATTTGGGAGGTGGTGGTGGGAGAGCACTGGTAAGCCCAGTACCAATGATATTTTGGAAAGCCAGAATTTGACTTCCCTCTTCCCCATGTTACAGGGACTAAAACATCTTTTACTGTGGGTAGGACCTCTTGTTTTTAAATTCAAATGCCACTGGAGAGAAATACTGGTGCTTAAATTTGCATTAAGCTGTAAATGACTAGCATTACAGTCTTTCCAGAAGGCAAGTTTTGCAGAGGAGGGTGGTGTTGAGAGAACAAGAGAATAAAGAGTGCCCAGGGGAATTCTAGAACTATTATACACATACACAATGCCTTACAAATTTGGCCAAAAGTACTAATACTAATTCTAGGACTAAAATTCTATCCCCTTTTGGCCTACTCTGCTCACTGAATTACCACCTTAAAAGATTGGTCACTTGGGACAATGCAATGTATCCTTAGAATTCCAGCCTTTACATGTAAATACTTTGGAGAGAGATGACACATTAAGGCATTATGCAGCATTAACATTTTAGAGAGAGTCTTCAACAAATAACCAGTTAACAGAACTATCAGAGCAAAGTGTCCAGGGTGGGCTCTGACAATACAGAAATGCCTGGCACAGCTTCTTAGCTTTTTGAGGAGGAAATGATGGAGGAAAAAAACCTGATCACTGAAGTACAGGCAGGTATTCTTTAGAATTATAGCACCACAAGGCAAATCAATAATTTATCAACACTTTCTGTATGTAATTGTCTAACCAACACCCAGTGTTATCTTTATTCATTCCAAATCTTTCAACATTTCCCAAACTTTGCCATGAGCAGCATTATTGTCTATTAAGTTTCTGAAGTCTGTTTATGCTTCAGGCATCTACCAAATTCACCTGAGAGGTCAGCAAAACCCCATCTTACTGAATCGAGAAGCCTTGTCAAATTATCCCCCGAAATGAAGAAGAAGGAACCCTCCCCATCTCCTTGATTAATATGTTCTCTCATTCCTCTACACAAAATTTCTGCTGAAAAATCAGATGCAATGTTCACTAATGATTAATATCAGCTTTTTAGCTGATACTTCCAGCTTTCCTGAAAATTATCATTTTCTTCTTTTTAAATCTAAAACACATTAATTTCTCCATAATTTTGAAAAGCCTGATATTTTCCAATGAATTATCAAAGTTTGGTATTTTTTTCTGCAAGTATATATGAAGAGTTTTATTTATTTCCAATATTAATATTGTTTTATTTGTGTGGGTATGGTTCTGTATTATGTATTTCACATATCTGTGCTTAGATATGAATTTATTTCCCATGACTGAAAGAAATCATAACTACCTCAGGTTTTAATTCTCTATTTGGTATATTTATCTAACCCTCTCCAAATAAAAATAAATTCTTCTCTTATAGGATTTTTAAAATAATGTATGAGAACATTCATAATTTATCAATATAACTAATGCAGTAAGTATGTGTATGGATGTGAACAATTTATAATGCCTCGGCAGATGGAAATCACCTATTTTGACTAAGTAATTAATGGTTAAACATGTGAGTTGCATATTCAGACAACTTGAGTTTAAATTACAAACTAGCTGTGTGAACTTCGGGCAAAGTACGTAACTCCTCCGTGCCTCAGATTAGTGAGGGTTGCTAAACTGATCTGTGCCAAGTGCTACGAGCAACGATTGAGACACAATTAGTGTCCACTAAATGCTTTCTATTAATATTATTGTTACTATTCGCTGAGTAAACAAAAAGGGCAAACAAAATGTTCCCACTTTCAATGTGTTTGAGACCTGCTGGGGAAATGTAAGTAATCAATAATGTAAGATTTGTTATGCTCTCTGACATGAGAAGTCTGGAGTGAATCAAAGCTTAATTCTGACCTTGTGACTAGAATGAATCCTGGAAAAATTAGTGGTACAGGAAAGTAAGCAGGAGAATGGAAAGCCTACAAGGCAAGAGTGCAGAGCATGGGAGTCAACAAGAGGGCAATGATGTACAATGCTGCACTGGATGAGGAGACATATTTTCCTAGACTTTTCCAATTAAAGACAGTCAAAGTTTGAGGAGGAAACTTATATAGGAGACAGCTGAAAACCATGCTGGTTCTTGAAGATTTTCATTTTATAAAAGACACACATACCGTTGCCACTGGCTCAGTTGGTTGGAGTGGTACCTAGACTGGTACCTAGACTGCAGATTATGTCCCTGATCCAGGTACATATGGGAGTAAACCAATAGGTGTTTCTCTCTCTGTCTCTCTCTCTCCCTTCCTGTCTCTCAAAAATCAATAAACATAGCCTAGGGTAAGAATTAGAGAGAGACAGATGCAATAACATTAGGCCTAAAATTGAGGGCCAAGTCTACTCATTGATAGCTGATCCCTATGAAAATTAAACTGACAATCAAATATTAATGTCATTAAAGCATACACTTAGTCATCTTGCATATCAGCAAGAAAATTATTTTGACAGAGTTAAATCCAGCCACAACTCTAACAGTGACATTTGATTAATGATGTATAAAGTTAATCATTTGTGAATGTATTTATTCATTCATTCTTTTGTTCTCTCATTTGCACAGCATATAATCTAGAAGAGGTGCAACAGACGATACAGTCTGTAGCCTTCAGATGCTAGGACAATGATTAGGACCTGGCTCTAATCTTAAGTAGTGCCATAGGAGGGAGACGCAGAAAATGCAATGGGAGTTCAGAAGTGGGAGAGGACACATCTGCCTGGGAGATCGGGAATGAGGATGGATAGCACACAGACTTCGCTCTGAAAGATATTTAAAAATGGTGGATGAGCTATTCCAGGGTGAAAGACTGGATGGACGAAGAAACGGTTGGGCAGCAGTTCAGTGTAGCTAAAGCAAGGCTTTCTGGAACACATTTCATGGAATGGAACTCTTTCCTCAGGAATTCAAAGAGGTGTGTGGATAAAGGGAATCCATGGTGCACTAAGTCTGGAAACACTTGGTTAAACAACATGGAACCAGCTTCTTTATTAAAAGATTTCTCAGAGCTTTTAAAATGCTAATTTACATTATAAATCCTTAAGAGGGTAATGTATTATAAAGACATTAATAAACTTATTTTACTCTGGAATTCATTTCCTTCCCAGAATACTTAATAGGACTAATATTCATAGAACATACATTGTAAAGTGCTTGGTTAAAGTAAAAAGATGGAGAACGCTTAGGAGACTGGATGGCAAAAGACTTAGAGAGTCGAGCTAATGAATTCTGGCCTTTATTTGGTAAGTTGAGAAAATCAAATCAGTGTAAGGGAAGCCAGAGTTAGCTTGTGTAAATTGATTCATTATAGTGTGAATTCAAAACAGCTCTGGTCAAGTGGGAGTCATCCTACCCTAAAACATACTAGCCAGAGGAAAATTGAGAGAAATTTGCCATATAAAAACTGTAATATTCAAATGATCATGAGCCAACATTTTCAATAGGGGTGAGACAACAACATGTTTTGGAGATTATAAACAGAGGATAAACCTAGAGACCTGACAGAGCAGAATTTTTTTTAATGCCTCTATATCCCCAGCCATTTTATTTCAACATTTATGCCATGTTGGCAGAACAAATAAAATGTGATAACATAGTATATGGGAAAGGATTTTCAGTTCTGTAGCAAAAAATCATGCTCTGTAGAAATCCAACTTATTGGTATCTATTTGCTTTTAGTGTTATTTTTCTGATATATCACTAATCTGTCTAAGAAAGCAAAACAATGGATTTCAGCCTTTGATGTACCTACCAAACTACAAGAAACTATAAAACCTGGAAGCTGAAGCCAGTCTCCTTTGGCTTTCAGAATGCTTTAAGAATAAGGGTCCAAATATTTGCAAAGAGGTTTCAGCTCTTTAAAAGAAGGATAAAAAAATCCCATCTCATAGATACAAACAATATGGTGATTTACCAGAGGGAGAGAGGCTAGGAGGAGGTAAAAGAGAGAATGGGGGATACATGGTGACGGAAGGAGACTTGACTTGGGGTGGTGAACACACAATGCAATATATAAATGATGTATCATAGAACTGTACACCTGAAACCTGTATAATTTTATTAACCAGTGTCACTCCAATAAATTTTTAGAAAAGCAAAGAAGAATGCAACATGCTTAGCTCACATTTCAAAAAAATTGGAAAATTAAGTTGATTTAAAGAGGAATTTTCTCCCCAGGAGAATCTATTTACGCGGCATCTCCTTTCATGGCTCTTATACTCCATGAGTCATCAGGTAGTAACACAAAGTCACACAAGAACACGGAGTCCTCCTGGGATTTTGAAACAAATGGATTTGAAACTGCTCAGTTGATCCTACCTAGAGGATAATATATACAGGAATTCAGCATAAGGAGAGTTTGATCAGTGCAATTAAATGTAAGCATTGCACCTGTGGAACCCGGAACATGATGTTGCAGTGTGATTTATGAGGCCAGAGTGGGTGGATTTCATTAATTCAAAGCCTTACTATCTTGCATCTTTGCCATATGTGGTTAATGTTACTACCATTTTAAAGGTGTTTACAAACAATGTGCCAATGAAATCAGGGATATATTTCTGAATTTCCACAAAGGTACTGAGTGCCTACTGTGTACCAACTATAGTGTGAGCTACTGGGAAGTCAAAATTGAGTGGGAATCAATCCAGCCTCTCTAAAAGACAACCAAAACGCAGTATAATCAGTCCTTTTCTAGAAACAAGCACAGGGCCTATATGAGCTCATGGGAGACTCACCATGCCATCTCTGTATTGGAAGAGATGAATTTTAGTGAGTTCTGAAGGACTAGACAGACTTCACTAGGCATAGCTGGGAGCAGACCTTGGAGGTAGCAGAAGCCAAGGTCCCCGAACCTGTTAAAAGAGGTACAAGTAGTCTGTCTGACTGTTCTGCTGAGTCTTATGATATAGTGTTCTATGAGGTTGAGGCACAAGAAGAATTTAGGAAAAGTTTCATCTGTCATGGTAAGAATATGGGATTTAGCCTGGGAGGTATTAAGAGATACTAAAAGGTTTTTAAGCAATTTAAGGAAAATGTAGAAAGGGACTACGATTCCAGCTTTTCTGTTCTCAGAACCTGAAAGAGTCATGGGAGGCTCCAATTTTCACATACTTTCTTTCATTAGTCTATGACAATTATTCTAAACAAAAGAAATAACCCCAGCCAATCAAAGGAAAGAGAAATTCATTTTCAGCAAGTGTGCCTAGGCAACCCTATAGAGCAGTTCCTACTGATAGCAATTAGTCTATGTTCCTTCTGAGCTGGAATATTTAAAATGACTTTCTGTCTTTAAACTTCCACATAGATTTCCAGTTTTTTTTTTGTAATAGCACTTTTTTACTACTTTACTTAGCTAGAGATGGTTTCCCTGGCTTAAAACTGAAGAACCCTAATTAAGAACCCTAATTAAGCGATCAGCCTGATAGCAATGAGAAGAATGACTTGAATGAATACAAAATTTAAGGCATAAAAAACAGTTAACCGGAAGCTGTGGAAATCTAGGCAAGAGATAACATGGACCTAAAATAGCACAGAGGCTAGAGGGTTTAAATGAAGTGAATGCAAATAAAATATATTCAGGCACAGAACTGACATGACTTTGCAATTAATTAGGTGTGGGAAATGAGGGAGAAGGAAGACTTGAGTAACCCAAGCTCCTGGCCTAAGCAACTGGATATGGTATTGCTATCCTCTGAGATAAAAAATATATATACATATACTACAGTGCAGGGAAATTTTAGTAGAGCATAGAGATCTGGGCATTACAAGTTGGAGAGGAGAATGATGTCAAGGAGACAGCTGTTCACCAAACATAGTTAAATATACATAGTTAAAAATAAGATGAAGTTAAGGGTGGTTAGGACCTGGATTTAAGAAGAGAAAGAGAAGTTGACAGAGGAAAGCAGAAAAAGAGAAACCATAAAAGCATGTAGGCGGGAAACAAGTGGGTGGTGGAAATCAAGCTACAAGATAGAACAGTCAAGAGCGGCAACTGTTGCAGAGACATTTAGATGAAGTCTAAGAAATGATTATTGAATTTAGTAAACAAGAGATCACTGTGGCTTTATTGGCTCACAATTGACATACAAATGCAAAATGACAAATAAAGACCAAATTGTGGTCTTAAATCAACAATGACATTAATTCACACTGATCTGCGTGTTGCTGGAAGATCAGCTGATATAGTCTGAACTCAGCTGGAGTCATAAAACTAGCCCATAAACCCCATTCTCATGGCATAATCAGGATCAAGAGGATAAACCCAATCACATAAACATTTCTGGGCATTGGTCTTTTAACACTCAGTACCATTTTAATGGCAAAGCAAGTAAAAGGGTAGAATCCTGAATCAAAGGAAGGGGACATATAATATACCCTTCTCCTTAGTTATAGGAACCATGGTCACAGAGCAAAGACCTGGACACAGGGAAGGGAGTAGGTTTAGGGCCAGTAAAGTAATCTACTGCAGTATGCCTTTCTAGCCACAATTTTTCACATCATTCTCACATGCAAAATATCCTGGGTTCTATCTCAGGAACCACAAAATTTTCATGCAGTCATTCATTAAACTCTACCAGGATTTCGTGATCTAATATATCAGGTTCATATGTAACTTCTCTTGATTTGGAGACATTATCTAAAACATGAGTTATCTGCCATGGACCAACTTCCGATAGTGAAACAGGAACAAGATAAAAGCAATAATCGTTTCCATTAAATGAGATAGCAGCCATTTGTACACTGCATTTCTAAAATCACACTGCAAAAATGTCCTCTGATTCTCCTACTCTTCAGACAGGGAGTATTTGTTAGGTAGGCACTAGCTCTGCTCCCTGAGAGTGGCTCTCAATATATTGCTCTCTGAACAGAGGTCTGTCCATGCTTCTGAACTCTGAAGCACCCTTCATCTTGTAACAACGCAGAAACTTCATTTCTTTAAAAAGACCTTTTCTCCTTTCTTTCCTTTTTATTTAAACTGGCCTCATCCAGCACCCTGAGTCACCCACCTCCCTCTCTTTTGCATATCCACTCCCATAATCATTAAGCCATCAGGATAGTAAGGCTCTGGTCAGCATCACATAATATTAGGAACTAAGCCTTGGGTCTGTTGACCACAGAGACAGAGTTTCAGTCCAACTGGAGATAACATCCAGGCCTCAGTTGTATTTCAGCTCCAGACCCAGAAAAGTAAAATGACCCCACCAACTATACCCTTGTGAAATCAGAAAGAGTGTTGCCATGGCTGACGTCAGAACCGCATGCAATGACCGACTACCCCTTACCCTAGCACTGACCAATCAATAGAGACCACCATCCAAACTCCATCGTGATTAAGGATTTTTCCCCTGTATAACCCATCTCATGGAAGCCATTGCTGAGCCAAGTCTTTGAATAAGGCCTCACCTGTGAATCTGGGATGAGAGTAGCAGGGTGAGTGATAATAAACATAGTCAGATCACTAGATGTTGAGGAGTAAGTAGGAGGGAATTGGAGACAAGGAATATGGATGACATACTTCATAGAACCACGAATTACCAGGGTTAAAAGGAAACATAAGCCATTTAGTGAAACCTCCATCCTGAGGCTTAATTTCTTTCTATGAGAGCCTCAGAAAGCAATCTTCATGTCACTCTTGGATACCTGATTGACCAGAAACTTAGCGCCATTCCTGCTTACTATACCTTATATTCTAA
>PVKM010004933.1:0-49968 GCA_004027735.1 Carollia perspicillata
GAACTTGGATCTACTACTCAAAGGAATTACCAAAGTGTTGTAGATAAATATGAAAGATGTTTTTCAGTATATAATTGCAAATAACTGACATGTAAAGCTAACAATCATTGTGGGTTTTATAACATATGTAGGAAAAAAAACATAACAATAGCAAAGAGAGAAGAAAGAAACAGGAGTAAACTGTCCTGAGATTCTCACACTGGGAGTGACGTGGTTTCATCGTATTTGCAGGGGGATGGTGACAGGACAGAGATGCAGACTATGTTCTCTGGAGCAGTGATGAAACTCAGAGAGATGCAGATAGGGCTCCACACAGAAGATAGCATGGAACATGAAAATATTCAAAAAAGAAAAAAACAAACTAATAACACATGGGGCAAATAGAAAATTGAAACAGGACAGTGAGTACAGGTATGTGATGTCCCAAGCTAGTTTCTTCCTTGAGCCTTTGTGTCGCTTACTCCAATATTTGTACAGTTGTCTCAGTTTCAAAACTGCTTATAGTATTTTTGATTTATATTATCTATGATCTGCACCCCATCCCACTTCTCTAGAACTCAGGAGTCAGCTCCTTGAGCTGTAAAGGGAATTGCTTCTCAATGACATAAGTCTTTATGTTAACACGGAATTATCTGACTATATATAGGTCACCTAAATCCTGACTATGTTCAACCAATGCTCAGATACTTTTTAAAAATTTTAGTTTTATATTACCATGCAATAAACATTTACACCATAATTCTCTAGATGCAAAAAGTAAATGTGAAAGTTATTCCGGAGATATTTTCAAACAACTTTACCTTTAGGCGTACCTGGTGTTTTGTTTTTGTCTTTGCGTTGATCCTTAGAATCCTATCACTGCTTTTTTGAGTCTCTGGAATCCAGGCTTTATATTCCTCTTCTTTGTTGAGGATTTATTTCTGGATATTTGGTCGCCCTTTCTATGTGAATTTAGACATTGGATTTAGGTACATAAAGCAAGTCCTGCACATAGAAGCTTTGACAAATAGGAGTTTGTTTTTCTCATGCAATTAGAAGTTTGAAATAGGCAGTCTAAAGCTCACTGAGGTGTCAAAAACATCTAAAAGGAAATAAAAAGCTTCCTTCTGTCTTTCAGTATCTGAGGCACTGTGGCTTTTTTCTCACAGTCCAAAAATGCTATTTTAGCCATTAGTCAGCTATTTGTATTCCCATGAAAAAGAAAAGGGCAGGTGAAGTAAGAAAGCTTTCTCAGAAACCCACTTCACTGACTTTAAACGTACCTGTAATCCTACGTGCCCACACTAGCTGCAGGAGAGTCTGAGGAGGTAAGTATATTTAAATGGACACATTGCTTCTCTAAACAAAAGTACAGTTAATAAATTGGGGAGACACTGAAAATCAGGGATGCAACTGCATAGCCTTCCTCGGGTCTGCTTCAATCAGGCTGGGCACAGAGCAGTGGCCATATCTATGTTGGCCTTGCCAGCCGGAGGCCCATAAAACTGAGGGCCGTATGTAATCTTATTAACCAATGTCACCTCAATAAATATAATAAAAAGAAGAGAAAAGAGGAAGTAATCTGTGTGGATAAATGGAAGGCAGAACTGAAGCAAAAGTCATTATTTTCAGAGATTAGCCATGGCATCTTAATCATATGCCTTTTCAGATGACTTTGAAAGTTCACACAGTCCCACTGAGTCGACTTTGCAGAACTCTCTCTTAGCTCCCTCTTCGTGTTCCTACCTTTGGGCCAAACACATCCTGTTATCAGAACTCCCTCTAAACACCAGCTTTTCTTCCCTCTCCAGTGCTTTAAGCAAAAGTCATGATGGTCTCACTGATCACCCAGCTGTGGCACTCCAGATGGTCATCCTAGTTCCTCCTACTTCTAATGATTCCTTTCCTTAAACCCTTCACCCCTCTCAAATTTTACTGGTTCAGTTTTACCAACTGAGAAGCTTCTTTCAACTTTGAAGTTTTCCAGTCTCACTGGCTCACTCACAGACTTTTTTATCAAACACTGGACTTGACAAAGTATTTAAAGACTCTAAAGTAACTTGAAGAAATCTAATTTATGATGATAAGCATAATACATGTATGTTAGATGAGAAAAATATTTTCTATATTCTAATATGCCAATTTTAGATTTCATTAATAGAAACACAGTTAATAATGAACAACCTTCTTAATTTTAAAGGTGGAATTGCTCTCTTTATCATTCTAAAAGCCTTTGCAAACTGTACCACATAGTGAAAAAGTTTGAATTATTTTCTAAAATAAAGTTTTTTTAATTCTTGCACTTTACAAAGATTATACTAACACTTTTAATAATTGTGAATTTGAAATATATTTTATGAAGCTTAATAGATTTAAATATTAAAGATTTGCAAAGTTGGCGTTTTTCAATGTTAGAACAATATCATATAGCAAAGAAAAAGTATTCTTATCTATAATGAACAAAAATATCTTTTTGGAAGCATGTTTTAACAACAAAATTACAAATTGTAAATTACTGTCTATGTATTCAACAACAACAAAACAATAAAAGGAAAAATTAAGGAAAGAGAATATGTGAGACTGGGAGGGAAAACAAAAGTAAAAATTAAAAACTAATGTAAATTATTTAATAATTCAATTTCTGCTACCATTGTTATGCTGGAATAACACAAAAAGTTTTTCCAACAATTTAATTTTCTTCTAAATGTCTAATTCAAAAGTACATTATTAATAGTTCATTTGTTTCAACAAAATAAAATACATAAGCACATTTCCTTCACATTTCAAATATTGTTTAATATTACCAATTTAAGAAAATCATGAAAATAATTTTATTACTTTTGTAATACCAATAATCATTATATAAAGAGTATTTACAAGTCTATATCTTTTGTAGCAAAGCAAATATATTTCATTACAAAAGTAAACTGTGAAAATTCAATTATATTTAAAATTATTTTAATTGCATAACTTGATAAAACATAATGCAAACAGCTGAACATTAAAAGCTAATTTAGACAAATCAATTGTATTATTCTCCCTACTCTTAAACAATCAAAGAAAAAATGTCTGAGAAAATAATTTTAGCAAGCTATTATCCAATACCCTAAAATCTTCCATTGTAAGAATTTTTTCAAAGCAATTGTTTTTATATAATTAAGTACCTACAAAAATAATGATTTCAGTGATTACCAAGGTTATCAAGGCAGAGCACAATAAATTTCAAGTGACAACAGGTCTAAATATTATTTTCAAATTTAGACCTATCAGAGACTAAAGATTATATTTGAATGAAATGCCTATGTCTGTAAATAAGGACAAATAAAATATTAATATTCAAATAACAAGTTTTCTCTGAATTTTCTTCTTTCCCTCAAAAAAAAAATTTATTTTTTTGTATTTTCAAGATCTCACCAGAAACAATGGCTCTAATAGCTTTTGTTATTTGACTACAATTTTGAAATATTATTTCTTTTTCAATATATACTCCCTGAGCCAGAATGAAAATATTAAGAGTACATTCCTATGAGTCTATAATTGAAAAATAATTTTATTATTAATTTTTGTGTAAACATATTAAAGAAATTTAGAAGGAATATTTATAACACAGTTAAGACCTCAAGAAAGTTAAGAGAAGAAATCACCTAAAGAATCATAGTAAAAATATCATAAAATAATTATACTGACAAATATATACATATTGTTTATGTTAATAAGCAAAACAGGTTAATCTATTGCATTTGAAAAAGAAGATTTGAAATTGTCTCACTAAACAAAACTCAACTGTTTTCTGTACGTAGGAAATATGTCCAATGCGAAGTGATTCAGAAGGATCTAAAATAAAGAGATAGGCAGTGGTGTGCCAAACATATGCAAATACTAGTTACAACGGAGTGAGCTCCTGGTGTCAGATAAGGTAGAATTCAGACTGAAAAGCCTTCAGTACAGGAGAGGATAATTGGGAGACTCTGCGAGTGTGTGTGTGTGCAGAATGTCTCCCAAGGTCTTTTTTATTCCCACCTTCATTACTTTTGAAACCACACTAAAGATAAAACTTTTCTCAGACTGCTCACTAATTAGGTGAAAAATTAACCAACCAACATAAATCAAAGCAAAATGCCTATAACTGATAAGCTGTTTCTCGAAATAACCCTGTGATCTCCTGCAATGGTAATATAATTGACCAGCTGGCAGAGGCGATAAGGACATGGTAATATTGTTAATTGGTGCTTTTTCTGAACACTTGTATTAGAATAATTATAACACCAACTATATGAAAAGGTGAAAATTATCTCATGTTGACAAAGATAATTTACCTTAATTCAATTTTAGAAGGAGTAAAAAAGTTAAAAAAATTATATAACTAGAATTAGAGGTACTTTATTTAATGTTTATTGGTAAGTTTAATGAACATTTAAGTGAATGTTCATTCTTTCAAAATTAGAAAATAAAGCCACATCTATGGGGATTGTATTTACTATAACGAATGTGTTTATTCAATGTTGTGAGTAGAGAGACTCCAAAGTTACATGCTTGGAAAACATCAAGTGCTGTATTGTCTAAAGCTCTATAATTTGACAGAAATCTTAAGTTATAAACTTAAATCTCCCACTAATTTAGTTTGTAATTTCAGGAAATAATTTTACTTTACTGACCCTATATACCTTCATTTGTAACATAAATATACTCTTTCAAATGATGTCCACTAAAATTTTGAAGGGTCTTTAATTTTAAGAATCTTTTATTAAAATATAACCATTCATAACCCATTATTTTGTATAACTTTAAAACTTTCCTTCCTTAAAGTTATAATACACAAATTATATATATTATATATTTATGTGAGCAAAATAGGTAAATTATATAGCTATAATTTAAGCAAATTTGCATGAAGTAAAACTCTTGTTAAATGTAATAGACACTACTTTCTTCACTTTTTTGCTTTATCTTTTAAAATGATGCTCTTGATCCAATGAGTTAACCCCACAACTTACAAACAATTTTTGATCTTCCATTTAACAAAATAACTACATCTTTATGCAGATCAGTAAACCTGGAGCTCAGTTTAATCTGTGGGTCCTGATAGATTTTACAAGATTCACTGTGTGAATGCTGAACGGTCACAATTAAAATATTCTGTTGCAGTCAAAGAAAGTGTACAACAAAGTAAACAGTGTACATCTCTATTAAATAAATAAATGGATGAAAGAGGAATGATAAGCCATAAGTTAGTTTTTAATATTCCATAGCTCCTGTTCTTAACATTGTGTAGGAAAACAATAATTTAGGGGTTAAAAACCTGAGATACTACACAAAAGAAGACAGTGCCAATCAGATAGCTCACTGCACAGAGTTAAATTTTTAAAATAAAAACTGGAGATACCCTGAAGTACTTGCAATTTCATTTAAGCAGTAACCAAGAAAAAAAATTAACTGATTCCCTCTTACTGAAGCAGTATTTATTGAATACCTACTATTGAGCCCTTTCTATTCAATAATTATTATCCAGTGCTGTTCTAGTTAGTGAAGAGTACATTGAACAAGACAGACAAAAATCTTCCCTAAAGCATCTATTTTATTGCAATGAGACAAATCACACAAGATCGTCAAATACGACTCTATGCAGAGTCCCATCTTTGGTTTTAGTTCAAAGTAAGTCTGAAAAAGATTCAGATATGCAAGATTTCCATCAACAAAGAGGAGTGATTGTTCACCAAAAAATGTAAAACTCTACTCTGCTTACAAGACTGATTCATTGGAACATTCTTTTGACTTCGTAAGTGTGTCTGGTGCCCCCAAGATCACCCAGACTCTATAGCTATGCTCGTTTCTAGGGTTTATTACAGTGAAAGGATACATGGTAGGGTGTGCAGGGCAAAAAGACTCAAATGGAGTCTGGAGAAATTCAAAGACAGGTTTCAGCTAAATGATCTCTACTGCCCAGAGGAGAATGCATGAAGCATGCTCTTCCCCAGCAGGAAAAAAATGCAGTAAAATGTATGCAATGTTTCTGCTAGGGCACCAATTAGAGACGCAGATCATTAGTCCAGTCAGACTGGGTTTTCTAGGGCTGCCATAACAAAATATTGCAGACTGGGTGGTTTATACAACAAAAGTTTATGTTTTCATAGTTCTGTAGGCTAGAAGTCTGAGATCTGGGTATTGTCTGGGTTATTTTATTCTGAGGCTTCCTCTATGCTTGACTTGATGGTCTTCTCATGCCTTCACATGGTCCTTCCTCTGTGCCTGTCTGTGTTCTAAGCTCCTTATAAGGATATCAATTCTTTTAGATTAGGGCCCACCCTAATGACCTAATTTTAATTTAATGACCTCTTTAGGGGTCTTCTCTCTGAATATAGTGACATTCTGAGGTACTGTGGGTTAGGATTTCAACATGTGAATTTTAAGTGGACACAATTCAGCACACGACGATTCCAAACTCCCAGACAGAAAGCATGTACTCAGTCTAAATCACATTGCCTTTACACAGAGTCTCGGTACAGTGAAACAGTGGTTTCAGTGTGGGGATGGCTCTGCTGCCAGGGTCCCAGATGCCGGCCCAGAGAGAGCCTCGCAAGCAGGCATTTCTGAAAGATAGCAGTCTCCAGCCTACTGTCTTAACTCTTTTGTAAACTCAAGGTGACAAATTCTAGATTATCTTTAACTCGTGACACATTTTAAGCTAAATATATGCATATGTTCATTATGATTATAAAAGTTTGTTTTGATTTTTAAAGGTTACAAAAAATATAATATTTTGCAGGTTATTTTATAATAAGCACCTTGAATACTACTTTTACTCATTCACTAAGATTATATAATTTTTAAAATAACAGAAAATTATCCAGTGACTTTGCTTAAAATTAGTAGAGCAAAGTTTTCAAAATACAAAATGCTAAATACAGAGAGTGAAAATTGAGGGAAAAGAATCGTTCCTATCTCCAAAAAAAAAAAATTAGAAAACTAGTTTAGTCATTACTTGAAATAATCTGTGAGCAATATGGACCCAGGATAACAAAGAAAGACATTCACAGCAGGTGCACACCTTCTCAAATTTCCACTTGGGGAATGATAAACTAGAGTAACCACTTTGAAAGCAACACACCCTTCCTCCAGCAATCTATATACAAGCATGCTCATAGATATCTGTAACAAAGAAATCTAATAATTCATAAAAAGAAGACTAGTTAAATGAATTATGACAATTACAGCATTTTATACCATAGTGTGTAGTTAAAAACTAAGTTAAATTGTTGTGCCCATTGGAATGATCTTTAAGAACAATGTGATGTGTGAAAATCCACACTAACTACTTCATGAGGAATGTTTGCACATGCATAAAGATATGCAGACTACTGTTATTTGCTTCCAATCAAGAGTATTAGGATCTGAATACCAAGGTGAACTATTTTACTTTTTATTGTTTAAATTTTCACCCACACATGTTAGCACTTTACCAATATAAAATTCTGTCTCCTGTGCCTCTGAGGGACACAAAGTGATTAAATCAATTAATAAAAGAATAAAACTTGAGGACTATCATAAACACCAATACATCTTGGAATTTCAGACAACACAGGCAAATTGATAATTCAGGCTCACGGGAATCATAGCTCTTACTCGGTGATGAATTTTACTCACAATTTCAAGGAAACCTAGTCATGAAGCACAAAGAAGTCCAGGTCCTCTAGTGCAGCCTCCCAGGTCCCATCATGCCATGCCAGAGACACTCTGGCCCAACCTGATACATGATGTTTCTATAAGGTAGGCAGTCACCTCACGTTCATAGAAGGAGCCTGTTAAGTTGTGAGACATCCCATCTTATATTGAGAGGTTTACACAGATTATGTAACATCTATTGACCTGTCAATATCCATAAATCCATATATTCCAGTTTGCTTACCATAAGCAATTATAGAGAATTAGACAAGTCCTGCTAAAATCATTCTGTAGAAAAAAAATTCTTTTGTTGTTGCTGTTGGTGCTGTTACAGAAGGTTACCATTAGGATGTTTGCCAGGGGATTACTTTGGGTCACTTACCTTCTTCTTTTCCTAGAGAACCCAGAGTAAAGACAAAAGCTGTATTAAAGACCTGCAACTTAACATTTTTCTTTCCAAATGACAAAGATGTGCTACCATGAATGTGTTGATCAGATATATCTACATTAGAGTGAGGAGAGAGGCAGTGAACCCTTAAGGGCCAGGAAAAATTAACATTTAATTCACATTATAGTGAATTTATATTGTATTGCATTAAGCACAAAAAATTAATGAAATCAATTAATAAAATAGACTGATAAACAGATAAATGGGATCATAATGAGTTACTGCAGTATGAAAAGTAGTATAGAGATTGTATATTTAACACCTGAGGCAGAGTCATGGAAAATAATCAGTACATCAATCCTTTCATGTCCTGACCCTGACCCTTACTTCAGGCTCTCTCAAGGTCATAATGATGCACAGTATAGATAATGAAGCTATACCCATGTTTTCTATTATACCTAGTTTTCTATTATTTTCCCTAATTTTATGCTAGTGTAGTCCCACATGAGGAAAACATATGCACATAGTTTTTCAAGACAAAAGGGGAGGGGAAATTGGAGGAATGTGGTCAGAAGGTACCAACTACCAGTTACAAGAGACAAAACTGCTAGGCATGTAATGTGTAACATGATGACTATAGTTAGCACCATTGTAGGACATGTGTGCATGTGTATACATGTATATATATATCATATATATCAATCACTATATATATGTATGTGTGAAAATATATGTGTATGTATATATATATACACATATATATATAAAGTGATTAATAGTAAATCATAACAGTTCTCATCACATCTCAAGGAACTTTTTTTTGCTTTCTCTTTTTATTGTATCTGTAGGAGATAATGGATGCTAACTAAACTCACTGCAATAATCATTTTAGAGCATATGAAAGTCAAACCATTATATTGTACATCTTAAACTTATAAAGTGATGCACATCAATTACACCTCAATAAAAGTGAAAAAAGACTTGAGATGTTAAAATAATTTTACTTAAAAAATGATGAGGAGAAAGGATAATTGTTTGCCAATTAAGAATCCCTTAGAACTAAGCCAACTTCAAAGCTTTATAATGACAGGCAAATAAATTTCTCCAAGCCCAAATTTCCTCTTTGTAAAATGGAGGTTGTAAAAACTGTCTCATGATGTTAATGAAAGGATTTAATGATATACACCCTGGTAGCTGCCTAAACAATGAATGGTACATAGTAAGCATTAGTTACCTATTGCTATGCGATAAATTGCCCCCACGTTTAACAGTCTAAAGTAACAAGCATTTAGTATTTCACAGTTGCTGCACCTCAGGGATCTGGACATGGCTTAGTCATGTGCACCTGGCTCAAGGTCTCTCAAGGTTGCCATCAAGCTGTTGGCCAAGGCTGACATTTCAAGAACAAGCCATAGCTACCTGATTAATAGAGCAAAATGCTCCTTTTGCTAGATATTTTCCAACTCTTTTTCAAACTGTTTTTTCCCCCAAACACATCAAATGTATACAACATCCTCCCATTAATAATGGTGATCGGGATCGTGAAGGCAATGAATTCCAACAACTGAGATGAAAATAAATAAACCTATAATGATCAGAAAGTCCAGTCCCTCAATGTCTCTCTGATCTTAAGCAGGAAGACACTGAACTGGGGCAGACTGCCCACTATTTAAATTAATCATGCCCCAATGAATACCACTCAAAGTAATGCTAATAACAAAACTGTCATTGATTGAACATCTCTATGGGTCAGACAAAATGCATGAAGTGATAGCTTTCATGCCACTGGGCATTAGGCAACATGGGACCATGATCTCTGAGAGACAATGAACGACAGAGTTGAGGCATTGTATTGTCCCTGCTTACCAACATGAGCCAGTTTCCAGACTGCAGCATCTCCCAAGCCCGGGAAGAACTATATGGCTAGAGTGTGTGAGACAGAGATCTAGGGAGACAAGAGATATTCAGAACAAGAATTCCCAAGATGAGCAGAAGGTCATCTGTGAGATTTCATGCCTACTGCCCAGCATACACGTGTGAGGGAACCACCAGATGCCACGGAAAGAACCACCCAGAAGGGTCTGAGCTAGTGCTGGGCAGTCACAACAGAGCTTAAACTGTAGTACCTGTTCCCACCAGTAGTACACAGAAGCACCTTGTCTCAGTGTTGAGTGAAAAATTCATCCTGTACTATTCTTGCCCTTCCTGACAGATCTCAAAAATAATACCCCAAAAGCACAGTTTCATAATAACTTTTAAAAGACCTGATGCCAGCTTTAAGCCTTCACTCTTCCTGCTGAAGTTCAAACAGCTGACTCCTCTGTGTTCTGTCTGAATCCCTGAACAACAGAAACTACAAGACATAATGTTATTATTGTTGTTTTATGACTAAAGTTTTTGGGAAATTTATTGTTTTGCTATAATTAAGTACAGAAATCTCTGAATTAACAAAGGCGGTATCTAAGGAACTTCCCTAGACATTACTGTAGATCACAAGATACTGAACTGACAATAATTGAATGAAACTTTTTGTAGTCTATGAAGTGGTAGTATTTAAATATGGAAGGGACATGAATCATAGAGGTCAGAAAATGAACTATAATGATTTTAGTAGCAATGACCCCTGCTCCCAAGAAAGCAAACCTTACCGCATCCAAACCCTCACGTAGTTCCTTCCCATGCTGACTCTGAGCTTGGCTATGTAAACTTGCCTTGGCCCATGGGATGATAGAAAATGTGATGCTAGCAAAGATTTGAAAAGCACAAAACCACATTAATATTTACCCTCTCTTGCTGCTGGGCCCCTGAGACTCCATGCAAAAAAACATGGTCTCACCACCTGGAGGATGAAAAGAACATCTGCAGAAAATGGTCCAGCAATCCCAACCGTTCCAGCCATCCCATCTGAGGTCCTGGACATGTGAGTGAAGCCATGCTGGATCATTCAGCCCTCGTTGAGACAGCCCAAGCCAAAAGAAATGCAGCCAACACAGAGAGCTGTGGGAAATAATAAATCACTGTTTAAAGCCATTAAATTCTGTGAATGCTTTGTTATGAAGTAAATGCTAGCACATACAGTCTCTGAAAAGACCCCAAACTACATATACCTCCAAGGATGCAACAAATTCTTCTTTACACATAACTATAGATTACTGACTGTCTATTGTCAGTTTCCAAGCTGCTTTCTTATTAAATGAATTCACATATTTGGAATGTATTTAGGGAATTCATTTACTTTTCTGACTTAACAGTTCCTTCCAAAATCCATGTTTGTCATCTACCCTTATCTATTTCACAACATCAATCATTGTATCCAACGCAGTTGATTTAAAGTAGGTGAGATGAGGAAGAACCTCAGATTATGACAATGTTGCCTCAAATGTCCCCCAAACGCATTCTCTTCCCTTCATTCCAATCGCCTTTGACTCATTTTTTTAGCACTTGCTTGTTTCTTGCCTACGTAACTACATTTCACAAAGCCTATCAGGTTTCTAGTTTCTCCCCTACAAATGCACTCTCCATATTGTCACCAGAGTAACCTAAAATTAAAAACCTTCAATAGTTGTCATTCAGGTCTGCTAAGGGGAACAAAACTATATACCTAGGGCTCACTAACTGCTTGCTAGGCACAATGCTACAGCTAAATAAGCCGATACCTGCTCTCAAGGAGTTCCCAATCTCTTAAAGTGGGACTGACAGGTAAAGAGATACCTTTGATACTTTTGGTAAACAATGTTATGTAGAGGGAAACAGAGGAAGAAAATTTGTCAGAAAGCTTTGCTAAACAATAATCAAGAAATATGAAGAGCTGATTGAAATTAGCCGACCATTGACATACAAAGGGCTGCCAGGCAGATGAAACAGCACAGCAGAGACACAGAGACTGGAGTCACCAGGCTCAGTGTTGGAACTGCTGCAAACCATTCTGTGTCATTCCAGGTTCAATTCTGAAAGGTAGTATAGGGAGATCATGTCTTAGAAAGGGGGAAAAAGGCAGTGGTAGGTTAGAGGATATTCCTCGAAGTTATCTACATTTTAATTTCCAAGATATGTGAATATTAAGTTTCATAGCAATGGGGAATTTAGATTGCTGATGGAATTGAGGTTGCTAATCAACTGACCTTGAAATAAAGAAATTATCCTGGGTCATCTAGATGGGCCCAGAATAATCAAAAGATTTTTAATTATGGAAGAGGGAAATAGAGGTCTGAGTCAGAGGGAGGTCTGATGATGCTACACACCGGACCTGAAGTGGGAGGAAAAGGAAGCTTTGAGAAGCCAGAAAGAGCAAGGGCATAGATTGTACCCTACAGACTCCAGAAAAACGCAACCTTGCCAACACCTTGATTTCAGCACAATGAGATCCATTTCAGACTACTGACCTCAATTATTGTAAGAGAATACCTTTGTGTTGTTTTAAGCCACTAAGATTGTGGTCATTTATTACAGTAGCAGTAAGAAACTAACACAGGGACCAAGCCCCAGAGCCTGTTACATGCTGTGTGTTGCCTTCCTGGGAGAAATTAGTGTAATGCAGGGTAGAGAAGTGGTATCAAAGATCAATTTAAAAGAAGGATTGTTGGGAATAAATGGTGGCAGGGAGATGTTTGTTGTAAGGCTATGGCAATCACACAGATCAAAAGAAAAAAGAAAAAGACTGGGAGAGTACTATAAAAACAGATAAGAGTGAACCAATTAGTTTCGGTGATAAAATCAGTAGGACTTAGAGATCAAATGAATGTGGGAAATAAGGGGCAAGTATTCAGGAGCATTTCTCAATTTCTGACTTGGGAAGATACTGGTATTGTCACCAGAAAAATGCAGGAAAAATAGGGCCTTTGTTTTGTCCTGTTGTAGTGGAGCGTGTTGGGGTGGGTTAGGTTTGAGTACACTGAAGATGAGATGACTGTGACACATCCCCGTGGGGAGCTGGCAGGGGACTGTGTCCCAGGGTTAGATTTCAAATTCAGGAGCCCTAAGCATATGAGTAGCATCAGAACAAATAGAGCAGATCTAAAGGAGCATTTATGGCTTAAGAAACTGCCTCTGGGGACACTCTCTAATGGTGATTTTAGTTCTTCTGTAATCTTTGAATAAGAAAAGTGTTATTATCAACAAGGCTGTTGTCAAGTTTAAATATGGTATTTAGCACAGTATATGGAATTAGTAACTTCTCCACCACTGGTAGGTATTATTACTAAATGGCCCAGAAATAACAGAGAACACCTGGGTTAAAGAATCTAAGAGTCTAAATGAAAATTCCTGAAATCAGGAGCAGTCTCTCCCTTCAATGTACTCACTTCCTTGATACTTAGTTCCTTGAAGCTCACTTTAATGTAGTTAGTTCCTTGAAGAAAGCGTTGTATTTTACCCACCACTGCATCTCCAGTGCCCACCTCAATGACTGGCCCAAAGGAGTCAGGCACTTCATAAATTTTGGCTGAACGGCTGAAAGGAGAAAGAGGGATACAGGAGAAAGCAAGGTAGGCAGAGAGAGGGAGTGGAAGAGAGAAAAGAGCTAGAAGGAAAGTGGAAGACTATAGGGAGGTGGCTGGGAGGAAGGCCATGAGCCTGTAAGGAAGCCGGTGAAAGTTATGTAAGATCTGGTGTGGGAAGAAGTTGTGAGTACCTGGAATAGGATGTGGTCACAGTGCCTAGGAGGGCACAGGTAGAAAGGCCTCTGGCCCTAGAATGGATGGTACAATCACTCTTGGAATGAATGAATGAATGAGTGAGTGAATTAATGAATTAATGAATTCATTTATTTATGGAACCATAGGCCTTTGGAGGTCAGGAGAAATTAGCTTTACATGTTGAGATTTTTGGTTTGACTGTTGATATCAGAGAGAAATGATATTTAGACTGTGGGCCTCTCAGGCCAGGGCCCTAGGACTGGTATACCCAACTCGGGGCTCTCAAACCTCAAGCATGAGGGGCCAGCCCTCTGAAAGCTCCACCCTTTGGGCCCCCACCCCCACCCCCGCATTCGAACTTGGAACACTGTGGGGGTGGGGCCTCGGGTACACTGGGGTACCGGCCATTCCCTGTCCGGGCTGGACGAGGGAGGAAGAGGGGCCCGTGCTGACCATGGACCTATACCTCAGCGCCTGCTCCAAGGCTGCCAGTGTTGCCGCCACCAAGACGGCCACCAGCAGCCTGGCCGACGACAGCCAGCAATGCGGAGATGTGAGTAGCAGGAGTCCTGGCGTCCTTAGCTTCTGTGGGATGGGGCCAAGAGAGCCAGACAGCTCCCTTTGTTTCTAACCGTCGCTCTCAGGGCGCCCTCGTGCGGTGCAGCGGGTAGTGGTGGCTGCAACTGGCTGTGACCAGACCCGAGGTCTTCCAGGCTGTTGGCCAGGGTGGGCCCCTTCAACCCTGAATGTATTGTTCTTTGGTTCCTTTGGTTAAAGTAGTTGTAGAGCGCCCTAAACTAAGTAAATAAAGCCTAAAAGGAAAGATAAAACTCTCTGATTGTACCCGACAGGGCGTGCACAAAACCCACTTTCCAGGGATTGGAGCGGCTGAACTACTGGATCTGCCTCTTGGGGTCAAGCTGCCCATGATCCCAGGGAGCAACACTTTATTCTATACGACGAAGTTAAGTGAAAAGGTAATTTTTGGCTTAGCGTTGGTCTCCTTTGCCTATTTCTATTTGCTGTTAAAGTCCGGCGCTGCATTATACAAAATTCATTAAGGGAATTTGTATTAACAGGCAGAGCAAAATAAAACAAAGAACAATCAAACCCACATCTAAACCAAGATATTATTTAGGATTTATGCCAAGCAACTTCATTTAGTACGACTTGCACAGAATCATGGGCTAGAAAGTTTAGATTCTTAGTTGTCTCTTAATTTAGGGAAACATTTTAACTTATTTATAATAACACTTAAGATGAACCTACTTGTTGAGATTTCATTTACTCAGAAGTAAATGTTTGGTTTACTTCTAAGTGGAAAATTATTTGTGCTGCCTGTCATTTATGCTATGATTTTAGCTGATAATAACTTGGCCAAAATTCTCATTATGGAAACTTCTGAATGATTTTCTTCTGAGCGAATTTCTATTTCATACACAGAAGTGAGGGGAAAAATGGAACTGAAATGAGTTGACATGTTTAGGAACTCTAACCTCACTTTAATGGAAGAAGACTCTACCTCCCTAAATAGACTCCGTGATTTACCCCAACCTTGCTATCCAGTCTTAACCCCATCCCAGAGCCTCAGTTTCCTCCAGTTGGATTCTTCTAGGTGCTCTCACATATGCCATGTTGGAGCGTCTGTGCCTTGATTCACCTTGCCCCTGAACCTGGCATACCTACCCTCTCCTCTCCTCAATCTATGATTTTCAGCTAGCTTTCAAGATTCTGTCTGAACCACCATAGGCCCCAGGGAGCTAATATTTCCTTAGAATTTGCATTGCCCCTGGTTTGAGTGATTTTATTCAACACTACAATTCTTTAATTATAACTTTATAACTTAAATTATACTGGGCTACTGTGTGCATGTCCCTCATACCCTTTCATATTTTTAGTCCTCAGCACTACTCCCACTCTCTAACCTTCCCAGCCCTTGACTCAATAAGTAACGCTGAAGGAGGGTCAGCACATTCTTTTTGGAATGGTTTCTTTTGATTAATATTGCAAAAAAAATTCTACAAGAAAAAATTCTAAGTGATCCCCTTACCTTTCTATGCTCTATGATATCAGAAATGAGGAGGGCTCCTTGATGTTTGATACTTGCCTAATTAACATGTTTCTTAAAGTAAGTTCTGCTTCTAGAAAATATACTCATTTTTAAAAACAAATCTGTTTCACTGGAATAGAGCAAGCTAACTAAAAACATGTCTACCTCATACAATTTAACTGAGTCACATTCAGATAAACTGGCTTTCCTGAAGAGCGTTCGAAACCTGTATCACTCCTCTTTTGTGTCCAAAACTGTATCTTTCTTTTCTCTGCTTCCTCAAATATATTGTTTGCTGTATTACCATTTTCTCTGTTGAATATTAATCCACTTGCCAACTACTTTTTAAAAAGATGTTCCCTCCATTCTTTATTACCTTCATTCCTTCAAATTGCCTTCATTTACTTATAATTAGGCTCTATACCATTTCCTTGAAGCCTGAGTTTGTGAGAGTGTACCCTTTTTTTCAGTAAAAGCTCCTCAGTGATGTAATGCTGTATATTTACACTGTTAGGGTTTTTTTTTTAAGGGAAACAAAGCAGTTATTTTAATTGACAACAAAAAAGTTACCCTGGCTCCACTGAATGGATTTGTTTAAAAGATGTTCTTTGTTCATAGGTCAGTAGCCCAGGTTCAATCTTGAAAAACAGCTCATCACAGTTAAAAGTCAATATCTTAAAGGAGTCAACAGCTAAATGTCAATGTCTAGAAGAAACACTCACTCCAATCCTTGATTCATGTCAATGCCTAAAAGAAACAACCAGTCCAGTCCTTATTGGTTGCTGCATAGATATGAATTCAGGTCTCTCTGAATTCAGGACATTGCCCTATAGAATTCCTTTTTTTGCCATCTCAGGGAAGCACTGGTAATTAAGGAATTATACTTTAAGATTTAGGCTCCTTGGAAGGGATTAAAGCCTGGTGTTAAGCAAGAGAACAGAAACTTCCCAAGGAGTTTCCTTGGAAATAGAAATGGAAATGGAAAAGGAAAGCTAGCATCCTGTCAGGTTTCACCGATCTGCCTCTTTGCCCACATGTAAAGCATCCTCCCACCCACCTTAATGGACTTCTTTTTAGGATCCACCCAGCCAGGCTCCTCAGGGTTCAGAATTTGACTCACCTGCCTACTGCCAGACCGAACAGCAGAGAGGTCACAAAGGGGTACCTGCAGACAAGTTGGGACTGTGAGTCTTACACATTGAACCGGATGCCTGCGATCCGAGCAGGTGCTCCGGGTTTGTCAGGTCTCCCACATATTCCAGTCTTTCTCTTGAGCCAGTTCCTGCATTGGTATTACTCTGGACTAAAACTTCTGTGTTTTTTTGGCAAAAAAAAAAAACAACTTAAAGGAAAACAAAAATAATGTAAAGACATGAGGACAATGTCCACTCTTACTTCTATCCTCCCCTTTTTCCTTTTCACAGGTTCTCCCTTAATGCATTAACACCATCCTGCTATTGAAAAACAGACTAAGAACTCACACACACAAAAACCCACTTTTGTAATGTTTAATTTACAAGTGAGCCTAAATAACCGAGCTGTTATCTCTAAAGTAACAGATATGGAAACATGACTATTAGCTGATACTTTCCTTCTTTTATATGTTAATGGCTACTGTACATGGTTGTTTTTGGTCTTTACAAATATGGAGAAATTGAAATTTCTATCAATATCCTTTATAACTGGTTCTTCAATATATTGAACTTTATAATTTAGATCTTGAATTTTTTTTCCTGACCATAATATTCAGAGATTGCTGGGTTTCTTGTATTAGATAAGACCCCAATATACAGTAACTATTTAATCCATCATTATTAACATCTGAGCCCTTCTATTTTTGATAAATTTGTTTCCATGGATCTTGAAAAAAGGTTTTCCATTTTTCTTCATTTTCAGAATATTGAGATATAATATTTATAATTAATATTATTTATTTATCCTTTTAAGGCCATACCTTGACCTGGAAGTGGGAGGAGGGAAAATGGAGGACCTTAGCATTAGCTTTATACATTTAAACTAATTTTATCTTATTTTATTTCTTTTCCTCACTTCTTCCTTCTCTGGCTCAGGGCCAAGGACTGATAGCGATCAGTGGAGAAACTGAGTGAGGGTGGATTTTTAGATTAATTCAGGTCAATGGGGGAAAAATTAGGAATAAGCAATTAGCATTCATGAATCAAAACCTCTCTGTTGCTGGTTTTCTCCACTTCAAATTCTTCTTGCATGCGTTATTTTTAATAGCTATTCTAGGTATTTTAATAGGTTGATATTTAAAGGTGAAATTCATTAATTTTACATTTGTTATATTTTTAAATCTACATTTGCAGCTTTTTCGACCTTCTTACGATTTTAACCTGAGTGATCCTTACTGTCGACTTTTGGGAAACCAATATAAAAGTCTCCATGATCCCCACTTAAGAGCTTACCACACACGCAAAGATATCCTGAGGAGATTGAAGAAAGGTGGCTACATCACCAGCAATAATAAAGTGGGTCGAAGATTACTTCCTTTTAATTACTGAAGACCTCCGAGACTTGATATAAGCCTGCTTCTATACCTCACAGGGGTGGGGGTGGGGTTTCACCTTTAACTCGGCCCTGAGGGATACTTAATGAGAAATTCTGTAAGTTTCTTAGTATTTTAGGTCAAGAGAAGTCAGATAAGAGTTGTTTCTAAATAACTATTTCTTCCACCTCTGTATTGTAATATCAGAAGATGATTACCAAATAGTTTGAGGAGGTAAAGACAATTTCCCATTGGTATCATAGTTCTCTCTCTGTGACCAATGATACTATATGCTTGTGAAGGATTATATTCTATTGGACTTTTTAAAAAGTTGAGACAAAATAAAAACACAGCAAAACTAGCCTGAACGAATCCCCATAGAAAATAAGAAAGCTGTACAGTCTAATTTGTGTTGAATATTATTATTAGATTGGTATTTCATCTAATAACTCCAGTTGTATGTACTGAATGTATAAATCATGGTAATAAAGTAATGAGATTTAGAATGAAATTTCCTGTTGTTTAACAATTGTAGAGAGATACTACTTACAAAATTGTTAGAAATCTATTACTAAAATGTTATCAAATTGTATATTATTACTATATTTTCCCTTTAAAGTGATTGCTATGATTTTTAAATGTTTGTATTTATACTTTCTATTATTGTTTTGTTTTGTTTTTAGATTGTATGTAACTTGAGGGAATTGAATAAATACAGGCAATATCTTACCAGTTTAAAAATAGACTTTGAAAGAAACTATATAAGAGAACAAGTAAGTTAAATACTTAACTTTGGTTTTTAATATAGGGGAAAAGTTTATTAGTATAAAAAGTATTTTTTCAATAATATTTTTACCTTTAATTTGACAAACTAATTAAATATTTCTTTGTTAATAAAAATTTAAAGCAGGAATAAATATTAATTTGAGGTTGCTATGTTAGGCCAAGCAAAGGAAAGGACCAGGTCATCTATTAATATGCCAGTGGTGGTTGGCATACTTTAGTAATTAAATTGCTACTCTAATGTGTTCATTCTGTCTGAGCTGGGGCCAATAGCAAGAGTCTATTGTGGTCACAAGATTTTTAAACTGGAACCCAAAACAACTTGAGTAACAGGAAAGGATCAGTGTGAGCATTTATAACATCCTATGAATGACTCAAAGAACATGTACACTGTCTGTTTGTACCCACGCCTGTGTCACCCAGTAAAATATTATAAAGGTAAAGAGGAATGATTGAGTGTAGAGTAAGTGGGTATAAATAGTGACTTCCTTTCAATTTTTAACTCAGAATTAGTGAGTGTGATTGTATGTGTGCACATACACGTTCATGAGCAAATTCAGTTTTACGGTCAAGAGGGTTGAATAAGAATTAGATAAGTATAGCCCTGGCTGGTGTAGCTCAGTGGATTGAGTACTGGCCTGCAAATCAAAAGGTTTCTGGTTCAATTCCCAGTTAGGGCACATGCCTGGGTTGTGGGCCAGGCCCCCAGTTGGGGATGTGCATGTGAGAGGCAACTGATCAATGTTTCTCTCTCATATTGATGATTCTCTCCTTCCCTCCCTCCCTTCCCTTTCTCAAAAATAAAATAAATAAAAGCTTTTAAAAATTAGAAAGGTATATGTGTACTTTTACAAATTTATGGTCTAAGGTTGACAGAGTAGTATAGAAATGGGAATGATTTACCTATCCCTTTAAGTGTTCTATATTTTTCCTTATTTTCCCCTCCGTGTCTAGAGTTTCTTCTGTCCTTCTTTCATATTTTCATTTAATTTTTTCAGAGCGAATGGAAATGTATGATAAGATATTTATCTTTCATTTTCAGAGAGAGAAATCTTTACTTTGGTTCAGTTACCCATGCCTGTAATGGATTCAAAATAAATTTCGATGCAGTTAAACAGAATTAACTATTTAGAAAGTACAAGCATTTTACTAAACACTAAATATAAAAAGACATAGCAAAGGGCAGCTTTATTTCTGATAAATTAAACAAAAACTGTATACACATACACACATAAAGATAGATAGATAGATAGATAGATATAGATATAGATATAGATATAACACACACTTTTTTTAATAGAAAATGCTTGCAAGACAACTTAAAAAACTACAAGAAAACAATCAAATACCTGCACATTCTGATGTTGCACAATTCCAAAACTGGTTGTTACAAGAAGATACCCAATCTTTTAAGGACCAGGAGCGATTAATAAGACACAGGTAAGTTTGAAGTTATTGTATATTTTATGTATACATTGTGGACTCATATACGTTTAGGAAGAATTGGAGTTAGGATTTTTTTTAAGAACTAGACAATATTTAACTCCGCTATTGCCCTCAGTAGGACAGGAAGGGAAACCAAGGGGCACAGCGATTGGGAGCTTTGATGGCAAGGGAGGGAAGAGCAATCTCCATGAGAGGTGGCCGGGTTCCTTGGGAGTCCCCGAGGTAACATGAAATCCTTCCTAGTTGGAAATGGAGGAAAAGATCTTTCAGCACAAGCCTCTAACAATAGCTGCTATGATTCATCTTTAAAAGCTGAGAGCATTAAATTTGAGGAATTCAGTGCAAAGTCAAAAATAGAAGTTTGATAAAATTGTTTCTAATACCAATATAAATATCGACTGTCTCTAAAAGAAAATGTGTAAACTTTTCAGATATCACCTACTCATGTTCAGTTATTACTGTTCTGTAGTCAAGCTCATATCTTAGGAGGTGAAGACATATTATAGTTCTTTTTCCTCTTTCCTTCTTCATTAAGGTGAGGGATTGGGTTTCACACCTGACTTTTATATACCATGATTTCATTTTGTGGTAGTTGCATGGTGCATAGTGATATACCAGCAACCCAGACTGTAGATGGAAGATTTGTTCAAGGCTTTGTAAATCACAAGGTACCCAGGATACATCTTTTTCTTAGGAAACTTACATCTTTTTTTTTCTAGTTGTGAAATCAATTTTTTAGTTGTTTAAAACTTCTTTGCCAGCTCATAGCCATAAACCCAATGAGTTATGAATAATTACTGTGCATGTTTTTTTAGTAAGTCTGCACCATAGTTTAATACTGTATTGGCCATAAGAACTCTTACATAGTAGGGAGATCTGTATAACAAAATATGGTGAGAGCTAGTTTACAAGTCCATGAACCGAAGTGATAGAAAACTGTAATATTCCTGTAGTTCAAGAGCTAACAAGTGAGTAAGGAAGTGGTTTGGGCAACTCAAAGCGACAGATGTCACTGCAGGGGAAACCCCCAGTTCACTTTGACTTGCATTTGCACTTTCATTTAGATATTTGGACATGATAAGCAGGGAGCTAGAACAACGCGAGCGCGCCGCAGAAGAGCAGCGCCTCCTCCAGATGGACAGAGAAGAAAGACGACAGCGGGAGCAAACGAGAAAGAAACTTAGTCTTCGCAGAAAAATTGAAGAGGTGAGGAGGTACATTTAAAATTTAAGAGGAAAATTGTGTACACTATTTTATTAGTGAGTAATTTTAGCTCTCTCTCATACTTCTTAAAGTCACATAAGGTCCAAATAACATATTCTCATTAATCTTTCTTCACAGCTATAATACACAAGTTATATAAGATAATGAGGCTAACGCCACAAACTATGTATGTGAGTCAATACTGGCTTTTAAAGAGATGATTGTGAAAGTTGCTAGACACCATCTAACTCCCCTATAGCCCCCGATATGGGGAGGATACTTTTTAAAGTTTAGCTTTTGTAAAAACTAGCCATGCCAACAATAACCATAACTGCATGCCTAATAGAAATGCAGTGAGGAAAGCCTGTTCGAAAGCCAGTGTATGGCGTTCATTATACTTGACCCGATTTCCATCAGGCTGCTGACTCGTCCTAGTTTGCTTGTCGGTGGTGGGCAAAGTACGAAGGTTTGCTCTGAACCCGAAGCACGGTAACATTGTGTTCCCCAGGAATGGAAGGCAAAGGAGATGTTACTTCTGAGCAAGATCGGAGAAGACGTTAGAAGAGAGGCCAGGGTGGAGGAGCAACGGCGCAGAAGCAGAGAAGAGAGCGACAAGAAGGTCGGTTGAGCTTTGGCCTCCCATTCGGGCTGTTGAAGGTGAAGCTTTTGCTGGCTTTGATTTTCGAGAGTCAAAATGGCAATATAAGATGGCGATGGATCGGTTCCCCCAAAGGATATGTGCTGCACAAAACTGAAAGTTATGAAAATTTCACTATATTTGGTCCATATTACCTTCTGACTATAAATATAAAAAGAACTGCCCATTATTAGGTGTCCCTACCTTTGACTTTATCTTAAACCATAAACTATACTTGTAATTCCTGTAGAAAAAAACGACATAATTAATTTTTTCTTAGAATCAGAATTGCTTGGAAAGAGTTCTCAATTTTACCCACCAATTTTTAGAGTTGGTGCTTTTAATGTTACATAATACATAATATTTTATGATTTAGAGTCTTAAATCTGTATGTATAGAGAGAAATCATTTGTAATCCCAGCACCACCAAATGAATTTATTTGTACACACATGTGCACACACGCACACTTACACAGTATTTTTACAAATGTTTAACGTAGTCCAAAAATAAGTAAATTTGTGTTATACCTTATGGGGTTTATTATTGATTGCCTTTTCATTTACTTAAATATCAATGACAACATATCAAAAATAAACGACAACATATCAATTAAAAATGGTGTAAATAACTTGCTTAGGTAGTTTATTTATTTTTGATAAACCTAGAGATAACTGTAAGATTTATATAATTTGGTTATATTGATATATACTGTTGTTTTAACTTTTTCAATACTAGAAATTCAAATATGTGTGATATGATAATCTTTTAATCTACTTTTGTCACACATACCTTTTGGTATTATCAGAAACTCACTGCTCACAACTTATTTTAATAATTATTATTTTTTTTAAAACAAGGAACTTTTTAAAAAGATTTTATTTATTTATTTTTAGAGAAGAAAAGGGAGGGAGAAAGAGAGGAAGAGAAACATCAATGTGTGGTTGCCTCTCGCGCATCCCCTACTGGGGACCTGGCCCACAACCCAGGCACGTGCCCTTACTGGGAATTGAACCTGTGACTCTCTGGTTTGCAGGCTGGCACTCAATCCATTGAGCGACAACAGCCAGGACAAATTATATTTTCTAATATTGAAATTTCCACCACTTTTTTAAAGAGAGATTTCTCTTCAAGTTGGTGAGGATTTTTTTGTTTGTTTTTTTTTTTTGCTTTTTGCCTTCAGACCTCTCTGAAAGTATCTTTATTTTGAAATAGCAACAGAATGCTCCAGGTTTCCCCTTAATTTTTTCCTAATGCTAATTACTATTCAATGGGCCCTCACTAATTGTAGTGGTAACTAGTGCAGTGGATACATTTTGGCACTAGGAGTGCCCGTTACACATGACCACTGGTGGCAGGCCTGGCAACACCATAGGCTGTTTAAGCTGTGTTAATGGCTAAGCTTTCGGAAGTATTGATATTTCCAACAGAGTTATTCTAAATTGTCTTTTTAAAATCATGTTTTAATACAAGAGGCTTTTGTTTCATTTGTGTGTGTTTCAGAAGACTTTTATATATTTTTTTCAGATTTCACATTATATATGTTTTACTCCAAATGAGCTTAAATTAGTTACATAAGTCCTTAAATGATGTTTGCATTTGCATCTTTGCCAAAAATAAGTTGTATCAGTCTATTTCTGAATTCTTTTATTTTGCTCTCATTTGCCTGACTTACTGTCCTGATTGTTGTATCTTTAGTAATTCTTTAAATAAGTAGTACTGTAAATGAATGCAGGTCCCGCTGCCTGCCGCTTCAAAAGCCAGTATTTGAGAGGCAGGTGCTGATATAAAAGGCAAGTAGTTTATTCAGATGCCAACTCTCTGGAAAATGAGAGACTCTTGTCTCAAAGCTTATTTGTCTGGACTCTTTGTCTCAAAGTCCATCTCCACAATCCAGTGCTGGTGGAGGTTTTATAAGAGGGAGAGGGGAAGCAGAACAGAGATCGAAAGAGAGGGTTGAAAAGTTCTCTGTGTGCAGACAAGCACAGTCCATTCTGATGAGGCAAGTGATGGTCCAGTGTGCATTGTCCTGGTTTGTCATCCTGGCTCCACAGTTGAAAGTTAACAAGTCCCCAGAGCTGGGATGACTGAAAGTCTGAGCCTGTATCTTTTGAATTTAGTCCCTAGGATTCTTACACAAACATGTTGTTTATCTATAAGCTACATATTAGTCCAAGTCAGCACTTAGAGACTCAATGTCAAGAGAATGGTGGAGTGGGTTACATCATATTGTCTATAAATAAAGGTAGGTTTATTTCTTCTCTTTAAATGCTCATCTCCGTCTCTTTCTTTTCTTGCCTGATTGCATGATCTAGAACCTCCAGTACAATGTCACATAGAATCAGTGATAGTAAACATTATTATCCAACATTTTTTTTTGCCTATCTCTCCCCTCTACAGACATACTAGTTAGCTTGATGTTATCACACATTTCACTGATACAGTGTTGTTTTGCAGTTTTTTCTCCTAGTCCTTTCCTTTTGGATGGTTTCTGTTTCTCTATAGACATTAATCTCTTCCCTTGAACTGTCTACTGTGTTGTTACTACATCCATTGCATTACTATCTCACATTTTAAAAATTGATTTAGGTCTTTTTACATCTTTCCTGTCTCCTTTTTACCTTTTGAATATGTGAAATATAGTTATGTTATCTATGTTAATGTCTTATTTTTAATTCTAACATTTGTGTCATTTCTGGGTCATTTTTGATAGATTTACTCATGTTAAAGGTCATATTTCCTTGCTTCTTTATATGCTTAGGAGTCTTTGATTGGATGCCCGGTATCACGAATTTTACTTTTTAGGTGCTTAGTATTTTTATAACCCTATAAGTATTTTTACTTTTTTCCTTGGGTATAGATAAATATCTATCTAAATCTATACAGATTTATTTGGAAATGGTTTGGTTGCTATAGGTCTTGCTTTTTAAAATGTGTTATTTGGAACCAGAACTATGCTTAATCTGAGACTAGTAACTCCCCACTACTGAGGCGATACTCATTTTAATATGCTGCCCAGTGCGCTGTGAATGAAACTTTTCCAGTGGCTGGTGAAAATAGACATGATAGGTAGGCTGAGGAGCACTGTTCTCTCTAATCCTTTAGGATGGTCCTTTTTGTGGCCTCAGTGGTTTTGTTTTTTTTTTCCACCTACATATACTGATCCATTTTCTTGCTGCACATACTAGGGAAACATCTGAGGGGTTTGGGGATTCTTGTTCTGTGCAATTATATCCTTTCTAGTATATCCAGGATGGATATTAGTCCAGAGAGTCACAAAATGAAGTCACATGTCATGTATTATATTATGTTTACCAATGGTAGGCCTGAGTGTCTTGTGGTCACTCAGTAATCCTTCAATTATAGATGATTTAGAAATTTCCTTAAATTCCCAGGATAGCTATGGATTAAGAGGCCATTCTTTCTGATCTGAAACTGGACACTCCCCTGAATATATACAGTGAAGTAAACTGAATCTTTGTGTTAAATGTGTACATTCACCATATTTGGCAACAAATGGAAATTCACCCCTTAGTGTCCTCTCATATTTGTACCCAGAGTGACCTTACAAGTCACAAGACAGGAACAACTTGATTTCCAATGTATTATTATATTATAAATATTTGTTTTGCATTTCTGAGTAGCAAGTTGATGTTAACCAATATATTTCCTGTGATGTTTTAGAAACAAGCCCTTTTAGAGAAAAAAATGGCTTATCATATACAAAAAATGCAAGAAAACGGCTTTAAAAAAGAAGAGCCAGAAAAAAGTGCATATGACTACAGAGGACAGGATGGAACACATTGTGAATGTAAGAACACTGATGCTGACATGGCTCTGTAGAAAGTATTTTTCTATATACTTATCTAAAAATTATTTTGTAAAACTTCATTTACTTATTCTCGCTCTACTTGCTTTGTACCAGGCTCAGTTCTAGGCATTTCCCTATTGCAGTTCAAGTTGAAAAGTAGACACGTGTAAAAATTGAAACAAACTAAAATAATCTTACCAAGTGGGCAACCTTGCCTGTACTATAGTTCTAACCAATTTCTCTATACTTAAAATAATGTATTGTTTGCTACTAAAACTTGAAAAGGTTGTGTGCAAGATAATGAGTATTATATACCAACATAGTTTTCTGCTATGTTGCCAGCCAGAAAGGATAGTAGCCAGCACCAGAGAAAAACAAAGGGAAGAAGGAAGGGAGGCATTGGAGAAAGAAGGGAAGCAAGGAAGAATGGAAGGCAAAGGAAGAAAAGGAAGGAAGTTTAAAGGAGGAGTATCGACTTTATTATGACCAAACTGTCCCAGCTCCCTTTTATTTATATCATGATAAGAGTCTAGGGGCATTTATAAAATGAATTTAGGCAATGATATTATCTAAAATTTCATGGCCAGAATGGAAACATACAGACTGGTTTTAATTATTTGTGCCTATGTAGTATCAAGAGAAACATGCTCAACTTCCATGAAGTAGTCATCACAGCATCCATCAATCCCATCTGTCCCATTAATCCTGTTTTTAGGTGAGCACCTACCTGTGCCACTCCTGTAGATTACTACTAGTCTGCACTGGCTCTTAATTTAACCTACTTCAAATCCATTCTTTTTAAACTGCTACCTGGTTATAACTTAAAACTCTATTCTGATCGTTTCTTCTCCTGGTCCCAGAATGTAAAGTGCCCTATTACCTCTTAAATGAAGCTCAGACTTCTTAGGCAGCCATTCCTCATCAACTAGCATCCAGACAAAATCTAACTTTGTTTTTACTTTATTTCACATGTCTCCCTGAAGAAAACAGCTGTGATCTAAGCACTGCATATACACTCTTGAGACAAAATGCTGAAGTCCAAGTCCTGCTTTACCATTCTCTAACCATGTAAATAGCTTGGACAATAACTTAAGCTCTATATGCCACCATTTCATCATTTAATAATAAAGATAATTGTCCTAAATAATTCCTATAAAGGGTTTGAAAGTTCTAGCCCATAGTAAATACTCAGTTTATTTAACTGTCCAGTCACATGGGACTACTGACCACTCCTAAAACATAAATCACTTTTCATATTTTCTGTGCCTCTCTTTTCCAATTTTCTTCAGACTCGAATGTCATGCTCACTGACCATCAATTCAAATCCTATAATTCTTTAAGCTCCATTGTAAATGAAACTCCATTAAGCCTTTCTTAATAACCCTAATTAGAACAACCCTCTCCTTCGAACCCCTATAGTACTTGGTGTCATTCTTGATACACTTATTACTTACTTCTGTCTCAATCAACCATGACATAGTAATGTTTGTACTTGACAGGGTATCCAGTACTCTATGTACACATGCATGCATGCATGTATGTATGTATAGACTAAATATATGTTTGCCAAGTGAGTTAATTCCATCTATTCAGCTCCTTGAGATGATGACAGCAATGTATTCCTTGAGAAAAGAAATCTTTAATACTTTAATAACTATATACATCCCTTATTCTTCAACTGTTAACTATTTCATTTAATAAGAAGAGAGTTTCCAGTAGACATTTTAAACATTTTTTACCTCAAAACCCCCTCTTTTGAAGAAATAAAATATAAATTTAATTTGTATTATCCAGGTGACAGAGGATAAGGATATTTGTATCATAAATAAAGTTAAATGGTACCTCTACAGTAATGTTGTCATCTTCTCAAAGTAGGCAGCTTCCAGGGGCACACAAAGAGAGTGGGGGAGGGCCTGTCGAGTGGATCCGATCCAGGGGCAAGACAGATGGCCCTCATATTTTACAGCTCAAATAAAAACCCACTGAGCACACATGTTGTGAAGATCCTCTGCCCTCATAAATGGTTAGGTACAGGAACTATAATCACCTCTATCATGAAGAAGGGGTATGTAAGTGGTTGTTTATGCCAGGCCATGAAGCACATCTAGCAACTGCAGTAGTGACTGTGGGATGGTGGGTCTCCGGCCAGCAGCTACGTTGGTATGCATCCCCACACAGAGGAAATTACAGTTTACAGTTGAGCTGTGTGTAGCTTTTCCTCTCTGCCAGAAGAAAAATCTGTCCCTTCAAGCATATCATTTAACTTGAATGGATAATATTTTAAGAGTTATGTCTGTCTTTGTATTTCACGTCTCTCTATTTGCCGCAATACCTCCCCACAATCCCACATATAGACTAGCATATGGCTGAATTACTCTAGGGCATGAAGAGATAGTCTATTTCAGGTAATTCTGTCATTACCGTTATTAAACATAAATGTTTTATTACATTTCTTTAAGCTTATTTGCCAAAGAAGAAGAAGAAGATTAATGATGATATAAAGACAATTTATCCTGTTGGTGACCAGAAAGCAAACAAAGGTGCTTATTATAATTGACTTGTGTGATAAGAAATACCATATAGTGACATAGGAAAAGACTGTGTTTTGAGGACTTCTTTTGCTCAAAAGCAGAGAAATCCTCAAATGACTGTTTTAGAGTGATTCTTGCCAACAATGATGCAACCTATATTGCTTTCAGAAGCTGACTTCTAGTTATTAATTTAGTGTTTTGAACTTAATATTACATTATCATTTTAGAAAAATTAAATAAAGGGTCCATTGCTATTAAATGAACAGTACATGAAAACAAACAATTTGCAAACTAGTTTTTATAATGATCCAAATGATTTTAGAAAACTCTGAAGTGAGTCATAAATAAAGTACATTAACTGCAAAGCCACCTCGAACCCTATTGAAATATCTCTTCATTATTTATCTCATACTGTGTTACTTCACCTTGTCTATTAGAGCTCATTGGACCCCAAATGACAGCATGAAAATCCCCCAAATTTTACTTACACTCCCAAAAGTATAAGATTTTTCAAAATTAAACAACATTAATCTCCTCCCACTGTTAAATTTCCAGGGGAAAATAAAATATAAAAGTTAAATCACTTTGTTCTTATCAGTTAATATCTAAGGGAGGGGAAAGTCCAAAATCCTGCCCCTCTGAGTACCTAGTTTGATTAGTCAGTCTCGTGAAGGTTCAGGTACCTGAGAAGAGACAGGGTAGCCTTAGCTGAAGCTGTATTTCACACAGAACCACTGAGGTTGAGTCAATTCATCTCTAAGCTTTTGGGATCCTATTTTTAAATTCTACAGATTTTTGTGCAATACACTGAAGCATTCTTACAATACACACAATTATGACAGCACCAGCTCCACATCTACTAAAATGTAGACAATAAAACTAAATTATCAGCCTCCAAACCAGTTATATCACATAGGATGATGTTCTAAAATTTTAGTGTTTAATGCAGCCTGGACTGGTCTTACAGACATCAACAAATCCCAATGGTATTTGAAGGAAAGGATGCTAGATGGAAAGTATCATTTTCAAACTCACCAGGGTACCTGTCTAACTGTGACAACTGTCCAGGGATTGGGCCTGTAGATATAAGTGTACTTGGGAGGCATATTCTATTAAATGATGAATTCAAAACTATATTGATACATATCAGGAAGGGAGGGGAACTTAACTACCTACTCTCCACTCTAAGAAGAATGGCATATGAATCATTCTATTTTGTGAATTTTAGAAATGTACAGAAGTAACATCACAATTTATGTATTATTAGAAGTACCTGTATTTCCCATTCACCAATATCAAACCTCAGTTTCCATTTTATCACTGAACCACGACCACAGACCCCATACAGTGTCACTGCTCTCATACCCTTGGGGCTGGCAACTCTTCCATCAGAGTTATGAGCTCTGGATTCTGTATGGACCCTGCTTCAAATCTTGTCTCTGCATTTTTTCATTCTCAAGGAAAGATCCTGAGGTATTTTGCTTTTAAATACCCTATAACAAATAGAATTTTTGGTACAATTTCATGAATTTTAACATATGTATGGATTTGTGTGGCCTTTACCACAATCACATAAGAACAGTTCCAACATTCTAAAAATTACCTTCTGCAGTCCCACCACCCTCCCTCCCAGAATGACCCCAAACAACCACTATATGTTCTACATTACCATAGTATTTTCCCCCTTTGGGGATGTCCTATAAATGGGATCATAAGGTATTTGGCCTTTTGATAATGACTTCTTACACTCAACATAATGCCTTTGAAATTCATTCAAGCTACTGCATATGTCAATAGTTTACTTCTTTTTATTGCTGAGTGGTATTCCATTCTATGTATGCACCAGAGATTGTTTATATATTCACCCATCAAAGAACATTTGGGTTGTTTCCAGGTTTTAGTGATTATGAATAGAAAGGTTAGCAGTATTTGTATTCAGCATTTTGCATGAACAAGTACTGGACCATATGGTAAGTGTATGTTAGTGTTTATAAATAACTGCCCCAGTTTTCTAGAGTGCTGTAACATTTTGCATTCCCATCACTAATACAAGAGAGAGCCATTTGCTACGCATCTGTGCAACCATCGGTATTATCAGTAACATTTATTTTAGCCATTCCAGTAGAAGTAGTGGTGTCTCATTGTGGTTTTCATTTGCATTTCTGATGCATATCATGCTGACTATTCATGCACCTTTTGCCTTTTGTAAATTCTGCTTGGTAAAGTATCTGTTGAAACTTTTTGCTCATTTTTAGTTAGGTAGTTTTCTTACTGTTGAGTTTGGGAGTTATTTATGTATTCTAAATGTAAGCCTTTTTCAGATATGCGATTTGTATTTTCTCTCTGTGATTTGTCTTTTCATTTTCGATTCCATTGATTACCCCTTACCAATAATGTACTATCTTGGTTATTGTAGCTCTTTATTGTCTTTGAATGAGATATAATTCCACTTGTATCTTTTCTTTTTCAAAAATTTTATAGCTATTTTAACTCATTCATTTTTTCCACATACATTTTATAATTAGCTTGTTTACAAAAGTATTGCTGGGATTTTTTTGAATGAAGTATACTAAATCAATCTGCATGTCAATTTGAGGAGAAAATTTACTATATAGGGTCTCTCAATACATAAATATGGTATCTCTGTTTGTTTAGGTTGTCCTTGATTTCCTTAATACATGCTTTACAGTTTTCAGCATAAAGATCTTGTATAAGTTGTGTTATATTTATACATAGGTATTACAATTTTTGATGCTGCTGTACATGGTATTTTTAAAATTTGATTTTCAATTGTCTATGGCTATTGTTGTTACTGTATATTTTTGTACAGAATTTTTAGTTATTGTTCCAGATAACAAGGTGCTTAGCTTTTCACAATCAGTTATGAATAAATATTTTATCTCTCTGAGTGGAATGTGGAAAACTCACCATTACATATGTCTCTTGATCCTTCTCACCTTTGTTATAGTCCTTATGTATTACATCTACATACACCAAATATCCATTTAGATGATGTAATACATTTGGTTTTATATAACTAAATAGGGGAAGTATAGTCTATTGTAAGCACTTAAATAGCTTTCATTTTGGTTTCCCTTTAATTCCTGATATCTCAGGGTTTTTTATTTTTATTTTTGTCATTGTTCAGTTACAGTTGTCCCCATTTTCCAAGCATTGCTTTTCCTCGCCCCACCTCCAACTTTCATTCCTTCCCTCACTCTTGTCTTTGTCCATGGATCCTCTATACACGTTCCTTGATATCCTTTCCCTTCTTTGCCCCATCACCCCCCTCCCCCCTCCCCTCTGGTTTCTTTTTATGTGATTTTTCCCTCAGTCTGTAGAGCTTCCCTTAACATCTCTTTTAGAATAGATTTTCTGGCACTGAATTATCTTAGTTTTCCTTCATCTAAGAATGTCTTTATTTTACTTTCATTCCTGAAAGAAATTGTTTTTACTTGATATAGAATTATAAGTTGACAGGTATTTTTCCAGATCTTAAAAAAATATTATTACACTTCATTGTGGTCACCATGGTTCTAATGAAATAATTACAGTAGTTGAATATTTTAATCCTCTATAACTAATGTGACATTTCTCTATGATTCTTAGGATTTTTTTGTGGGGGTAGTTTCCAGCAGTTTGATTATGGTGTATCTTTGTGTAGATTTTTTTGTTTCCTCCCCCACCTTTTAGCCTTCACCCAGTTTCTTTAAATTGTTTTTATCTTTTGCCAAATTTCCCTTAAGCAGACCTTTTTCCTGACAAAGAGAACTACCATATTTTGCCATGTATAATGTGCTCCCGTGTACAAGGTGCACCCATGTTTCTGGCCCAAACTTTCAGGGGAAAATATTCTGTTTTAGTATTTTAATTCAATGTTTTTATTTATTTATATTTAGAAACAAAACCAACTGTCATATTCCTGGGTATTATTTTGCATATGGATATTGTTATTGCTTTCTAGAGTTACAGTTTTAATGAATAAATATAAATAAAAGAATTAAAAATATTTTTTCCTTTTTTTACTGTTGGTCAAGTACAGTTGTTTCCGTTTCCCCACCACCACCTCCCATTCTCTATCCCATTCCCCTTTGGCTTTGTCCATGTGTCCTCCATACATGTTCCTTGATGATCCTTCCCCTTCTTTCCCCCGTTCCTCTGGTCCCTGTCTGTTTTTTCTTTATTTCAATGAGATGTGGTGACACAGACACCGGCCCACAGTGTCTGTGGCATTATGGATGAAATATGAGACAAATTCACATGGACTACCAAGTCCAGTGGAGGAAAAGGGACAGCACAGCCACTCTCTCAAGGGGAGAGCGCTGCAACCCTTGCCTTCACAAGTTTTTATGGGGTCTGTTTTGCACAGGAATTACAGGTAAAGCTCATTAATCATTGTCAGGCAGTAAAGATCAAACAATAGATAACATACAAAGAACCACTAGGGCCTATTCTGAGTCACAGTCTGTTAGCTAAAGGGCTACAAAACTTTGGGAAACACTCACTTCCTGCTCAGACCCTTATCATTTAATTGAGAGCATTCTTAGCAGAGAAGGTTTCACAGGAGTTTATGTATTCTTTCTCAGGCCTGATCACCCAGGGGACCCGCCCTTTCCAGCACAGGGCTGCACCACCCTCTATCATTGTTTCAGGCTTAAGTCAGGCATGGGAAGTAAGGCAACTAAGAAATTAGGAGACTTCTCGCAGACAGAATGAGGACTCAGGCTAAGTCAAAGTGGAAGGGCAAGGGTCCATCACCCCCTTTTGCTATAGGCCCCCAAGTCCTTCCCTGGGGCCTCCACATTATAGTGCCTATCTTAGGTCATTCCCCCCTTGGGAAATCTTACCTGTCATTGACTAAACATTCAACCATTAGGGGCCAGTTATGGATAAAGTAAAAGTAGCAGAAGCAGTGCTCCTGCCAGGGAGATAAGCTCTGTCTCCTTAGTGGCTTGTGGTCAGAAGGTCACTCACTCAGCCTTAGCCATGCGAGGGTTACAGCTTCTGAAACCAGGCAGGGTGGTTCCCAACAATATGGAATTAGTGCTACCCATGCATAATATGTATTCTTATTTTTCCCTCAAAAATCTGGGCAAAAAAGTGCATATTAAACATGTAAAATATGGTACTATCCAAATCTGGTGATTATCATAACCATCATTTTTAAATATATTTACTACATGAATGTGTGCCCTTAAACTAATATAGACATGTATAAATACCATTATTAAGATATTTTAATGTAATTTATAATGCCATTGTGACTTGCCTTTTGTGCTCAGTTTTATGTTACAGAAGTTTTTCTATGTGCTGCCTGACACTTTATTTCATTACTAATCTTATCCCGTTATGTGAAAATACCACAGTTTATACATCTGGGTTTTTTTGTTGATAGAATTCTCTGTTATTTGAACAATCTTGCACTGAACATTCTGGTACACATAAAAGTCCTGGTACGCATGGACAAGAGATTTTCTTGGGCTTATATACCTACATATAAGATTTCTGAGTCATGTTTCCTCCTCCTCTGGGAAATTATCTTTTCAAATATCTTCTCCATTTGCCTACTGGATTGGTTTTCTTACAGAGTTGATAGATTTTTTTAGTGCTATTAGACACTCATTATTATATACATAGATATGGCATAGGAAAATTATTCCATATTATGGTTCATTTCATTCTTTTTGTCTTTTTGATGTACAGAAGCTGTTAATTCAATGTAATATAATTTTGCATTTTTTCCTTCATGGTTTGTATATTTTGTTACTTTTTATTTGAGGTTAATTTGTATGAGTTCTCTTTGATATGGCAAAAATATTATTCTTTTGTCTTATTTATATGGCAAATATTCTTACAGTTCTGTCAATGACTTTTCTTTAGCTTTTTTAATTAAGCATTTCAAACATTTAAAAACCCCAATAGAACTCTTATATGCCTACCACTTTATTTCACAATAACTCATGGAAAAATGTGTCTTGTCTACGCACTCGATCTCTTCCTGCTGTCCTATTGTGTTAAAGCACATCCCACACAGAATACCATTTCATCCATCAATATGTCAGTATTTATCTAAAAGATAAGGATTATGTTTTAATATATAACCACAGTACCATTTTCACATTGCACAAACTAATAATTCCCCAATGTGATCTAATATTTAACCACTGTCTAATGTCATGAATTTTATTAAAATTGTTTGATGTTAGTTTGAATCTACATTGGCACACATTGCAATAGTTTGTTCTGGGTATCCCTCTACCTTTCTCCCTCCCTCTTTTTATAAACTACAATGTATTTGTTGAATAAACTGAATTGCTTGTCCTGTTGTGTTCCTCACAGACTGGACTTTGCTGATTGAATCTATATGGTATAGTTACGTGTGTTATTTCTTCTGTTCTTATACAATATTGGTTAGATCAATATAATCTCAAGTTCAATTTTTTAGTAAAACTGACTCATAGCTGATGGTGTGTCTTTCCTTCGGGAGGCATATAATATCTCATTGTCTTTCTCTCTGTGATGTTAGCAGCCATTTATATTCAAAACTTAGATCTAATATTTAATTAGAATATTTTAAATTCTATCACTCCTTCTTTGTAGATAGGCTGGAATACTTCTATAAAAAGAAACTTCAACTACTGTTTGGTTACTGTGTAGCATAGGATACTTAGGAGAAGCAGGCTTATGCTTAATATTTTACCATCATTTATCAATTTATACTATAAAAAATGGTTTGGTTGCATCCTCCACCATTGAGCAATTATTTGTGTGTGTGTGTGTGTGTGTGTGTGTGTGTGTGTGTCAGTCTGAATTCATAAATTTAAATAAATTTGCTGTGCTTCAACACATCATTGTTAGTGTTCACTGATACTGATATTGTGACAGTTCTGGCCAGTGGGAACCCGCTCACTACCAGTCTTCTAGTCATCTGCAACATAAACTTAGAGATTTGAGGTAGCTTCTTTTCTCTCTGGGAAGACAGGATTATCCAGCGTAGCTTGTACATGTTCAATTGCTTCAGCATGGTTGTTATTGGTATCTTTGAAAAGACAAAGTGACCATGTATAGATGGACCTATTTATGGACATTCTCTTCTCTTTTATTGATCTGTCTGTCTGAATGTGAACTCATTATACTCTTAATTACTGTAGGTTTATAATAAATCTTGTATTTGGCAGTTTGAGTTCTCCAGTACTTATTATTGCTCATGATTAACTTACTTTGCTAGGGCCTTTGCATTTCCATTAAAATTTTAAAACAAGTTTTTCAATATCTACAATATAGTCTGCTGGAATTTTATTTGGATTCATGTTTCATTTCTTTCCCTTCCTAGCTAGGACCTCCAAGTTGGTGTTTAAAAAATGGTGTATATCCTAATCTTGTTCTGAAACTTAAAGGAAGAGATAAATATAAATTAGAATATTAGTTCTAGTCTCTTAAAGATATCTTTTTAGAGAAAGGACATGACCTCATATTTCTAGTTCACTAAAAAGTTTTGTCATGAATGAGTGTTGAACTTTATCATATTTATGTATCTTTGACATAATATCTAAATTTTCTCTTCTTTTCACTTAATATGGTGAATTACTCTGACCTATTTTTGAATGTTAAACCAACCTTGTATGCTTAGGATAAACTTCACTTATTTATTATGCATTATCTTTATTATGTATTATTATTTCAGGGTTTGTTTGTTTGTTTTTTTTTTTTGTATTTTTGTATGTCTGTTTGTTTGTTTGCTCATGGGGAACATTGACTGAGGTTTTCTTTTCCTGTAATATCTTAAAATAATTTTGCTATCACAGTGGTCCTGGTTCCAAAGTATAATTAAGGATAGGCATTCACTGTTCTTTCATTTTTCAGAGGAGTTTGTGTAGAATTATTGTAATTTCTTCTTAGATATTTAGTGTAATTCAGAAGTGAAGTCACTTGAGCCTGGAGTTTTCTTTGTGGAAATGTTTTTAACAACATATTTAATTTCTTTAATATATGTGAGATTTTTTATATGATCTATTCATAAATGAAATTTTGTAGTTTATTTTGTTCTAGGAATTTATCCCTTGCACATAAATTTTAAAAATTATTTTGGGGTGCAGGGGAGTGGTGGAGGGAAAATGCAGACAACTGTACTTGGACACCAATAAAATAAATAAAGTAAATAAATAGAAAAATTTTATTGTCATACACTTTTCATAGTTTTCTTTTATTATTAGGTTTAGTATTTTTTGTAAAATCTGTTATGCTGTTATCTCCAACTTTCTTATTACTAGAAATTTGTGTATTTTTTTTCTGACTAGTCTGGCTATTCCTTTATGAACTTTTCAGAGTTGGCTGTTAGTTTTGTTTTTTTTTTCTCTTGCTTTTTTATTTTTTTGATTTTCATTTTGATCTTTACCAATTGCTTTACCAATACTTATGCTAACTAAGTATTAACAAGATATGAAAGAATTAAAATGCTAATGCTCTGGTGAATGCTATGTAAAATGGTAAGCTCACTTTGGAAAAATGCGTGGCATTTTTAAGTTAAACACATACCTACCATATGACCCAATCATTATACTGCTAGGTATTTACCCAATAGAAATGAAAAAAATGTCTACACAGAGATTTGTTCATGAAAGACATAAAGTTTTAGTTGCAAGAGGCCAAAACTGTAAATCTGAACAACAGGGAGTATGTAAAAATTGTGATGTATTCATACACTGAAAATCTCAGAAAAAAAAAACAAATTATTAACACATGCAACATTATGTTGAGTGAAAAAAGCCAGGCAAAAACAAAACGAGTACACTACTGTCTGATTTCATCCATAGAAAATTCTAGAAAATTCAAAATCATTTCAGGTATTGCAGAGCCATGCTGTCAATGGATGGATGGGTTTACAAGTGGATGAGGAAACTTCTGAGGGTATCAGAAATGATATTTTGATTACAGTGATGATTTCACAGTTGTATACCTTTTAAATGTGATAAAAACAAATTTCTTTATTATCCTCTGTGATAATAAAGTTTTTTTAAAAAATCCATTCAATTTAAATAAACACAGTTTACTGCATTTCAATCATACTTCACTAAGTTGTTTTAAAAAACTAGTGTTTCTTTCTTTCATTCACTTTTAGAACCCAGAACAAATGTTATTCAACAATCACAAAATATTTCAAAGAATGTTGGGAAAAAACCAACAACTCCAGTTGTTTGTCAGTCAAATATACAAGACAATGATAATGAGCAAAAGGTATAAAATTATGTGTCAAATTTTTATATGGTGATTATTAACTTATCTAGTTAACTTTCGCTTCTATGAACTACCTCTTTCCCTACAAGCATGGTACTGATTGGTTAGGAATATTAAGGTCTATTCATGTGATATGATTCCTGAAAGTGTTAACTTTATGTTCCACTCATGTAATTTACCAGAAACTAATCTAAATAAATATTTAGCAATAATAATGATAATACTAAGTAATACTTATTGAGTGTCTCCTATTGGCCAAGTCCTGAACTAAGCCAGAGGGAAAGGAAATGAGAAAATTGGGTCACACAGGATACAAAGATAAATAAGACAATCACTTGAGGACTCGTTTTCAAGTGGGCCAGAGAGACACTGCAAAATGGTGTTTACACTAAAATGAGATTCTAGAGTAATAAGTTTTATTTTGATTCTAAGCAATGTGTTCATTAAGCATTAGATTAGATTGGAATAGATTGGATTTCCTTGCCCTGAAACAAACTGAATTACTGTATAGCTTTAGAACCAATCATTGAATAGACTCCATGATTTAAACAAAATATTGAATATTGGAAGAGGAACATTTTTGGACATTGCTATGTACTGAACTCAATTTCAAAATAGTTAAATTTGAGATCCTTGGGAAATGTATTCTAGGAAGTTTGTCAGATGTAGTGTCCCTGAGATAATTTTCATGAGATAATTAAGGGATGGAGGGCAGGGGAATTCTGTATCTGGTTGATAGAAGGCAAAATATCTTTAAAAAGTATAGTTACTAATGAATATTTTTTTCTTTAATGTTGTACCATATAGAAAGATGGATTCATAAATAAAAAACCAAGTATTTGTAATGATAGAGGTAAGAAAATAAAAATATATAATTATTTTATTATTTGTTAAGGATATATTATGGTTTCATCATAGTTTTCAATCTACTTATTTTACTAGATTTCATAAATTATAGCTGTCTTAGAAAATAAAACATGGTATAAGATTGTTTATGATTTAGATGTTATAATTAGCCAAAATATTTGAGTGATTGCTTGATGAGTATGGCTTTTGAAATTTGCAAGGTGCAAAAGTTAGGGTCCCTGCTGTGGCTATTTATAATGATAGGTAGGGCAAGTTACTGACATAATGGGTCAGTAATTTACAGTACAAAAATCTGGAAGATCCATATGGGGACCAGTGCCATCAATTCCCCGCAGATGATACATCCTATTTCCCACATCCCCTTGAGTAGGATGTACATTGACTAAGTTTTTAATGTGCCTTGTTATATTTCTGAGCATCACTAAAAAGCTCCTTCCTGTGCTTGTCAGAAAATATCAGACATCTCCATCCAGTGGCCAATAGCCACTTCAAATTCAATACAAAATTAAATTCATCATCTTCCTGATCCTTCTGTTTTCACCCAGGAACAAAACCTGAGTTATCTTTGACTCTTCCTCTTTCTTGTACTTCCCATCCCAAAGTTGCCGCTTTCTGTATAATCTACTTTCTTAATTTACCTTGCCCTCTCCTCTTTCACATCCCTGCACTTTCTGCCTTGGTTTCTCCACCCTTTAATATTTTAGTACCCTTCCTCCAATCTCTTCCTCCTTTTTTAAATTCACCATATGTTTGCTGCGAAAACATTCTTCCTAAAAACAGCCTGGTTATTTAAATAGGGAGTGGTTTTCCATTGCAGACTGAATGAAATGCAGTTATTTCTGGCCAAAGTCTTTGGTTAGTTATACAGATTAAGCTGGTCTTAAAATTCAGTGAGTTAGGATCACGGTTGAAGAATTTGAGAATTCTCCTTGGAGCCGATGGTGAACCACTGGCAATTTGTAGGCCGTGAACATCAAAAAAGGTCATGTTATCCTTTTAGATACTTCCTGAACTCAAATAAATCCCTCATTGAGGTAATCCAGTGATTGTGGTGGCCCAGCAGGAAGAACACTCAATCAATTTTATTAATATTCACCTTTGTTCCAGCAGTATTACCTTCTCGTATTTAAAAGTATCTCTTCTTTTTCTAGAAACTCTGTACGTTTCACCTCAAGATTCAGTTATTTCAGGTCAGACTTCACCCACAAGAAATTTTACCAGATCTTCACAGTCTTATTTGGCTCCTCCAAAATTTGAGGTATGTAGCATTTCTTTTGCCCCAAATGCAAACAGAATTAACCTGGTACCATCTTAATATCATCACCGATATTTAAAAAATCATTCATAAAGTGACCATACAGAAGAACCCTAACCCTGAAATTAATACCCCATAATTACAATTTAATAGCCATAGGATAGTCTTCCTAGGGTACAACATGGTATTCCATAGTTATACCTGTAACATTAAAAGGAAGTATACAATTGGCTTTCTTTGATTGGTTTTGCCTAGTACTGTTAGGTTGTTTAGAGACACCCATACTGTCCCTCCCCATTCCCTTTTGATCTGTGATAAGTTACCTGCTGTTGGAAAGTTACCAGCAAAGAGTCAGGATACAGCATGGTGTTATAGGTGTTAAAATCACATCTTCCATTCCACTAGTAACACAGTGTTCATTGGTTAAACTGTGCTGAAGAGGGAACATGGTTTTAAAGAGACTTCAATAAACTGAAAATTGGTTAAATTTTTTCAAATGAATTCGGAAAATGGCATCATTTTCTGTGTTCTCTGATGCAGGAGTCCCCAACCCCTGGGCCATGGACTGGTACCAGTCCCTGGCCTGTTAAGAACTGGGCCAACCAGCAGAAGGTGAGAGCTGGGCAAGTGAGCAAAGCTTCACTTGTATTACTACTGCCTGAGCTCCACCTCCTGTCTCCACCTTTCCCCTGTCCGTGGAAAAACTGTCTTCCACAAAATTGGTCCCTGGTGCCAAAAAGGTTGGGGACTGCTGCTCTAGTGCATAAGGTGGATTCTTTGGGAAAAAGTCCAGACACTGCTAATGTAATGAGAACAGTTTGCACAACATCGATATAACCTGGCAGCCAAGGAGAATGTACTGGAATGTGCATGCATGAACGATACTTCACTATACTAGTCTGTGGGAACCGTAGATGTCATTGAGTGAATATGTGTGCTGTAACATTCAAAATGACTGAGCGACTAGAACAATGAATCTGCATCAGATTTTGTGTTAAGCTTGAACCTTCCTCTGGAGACACTATTTGGATGATTCGGAAGGCCACAGCCAAGGGCAACTAACTGGGCATTGGCAGCTTTACCCCAACAATGTGCCTGCTCATGTGTCATGTCTCGTGCAGAGATTTTTGGCAAAACATCAAATCACCCAGGCAACTTAGTGCACCCCTACAGCACAGATTTTGTGCCCTGAGTCTTTAGACTTTTCCCAAAACTAAAATCACCTTTGAAAGGGAAGAGATTTCAGACCATCAGTGAGATTCAGGAAAACATGATGGGGCAGCTGATGGCAATTAGGAGAACTGTGTGAGGTTCCACTATGTCTACTTTAAAAGGAACCAAGGTATCATTGTCCTATATACAATGTTTCTTGTATCCTGTATCTTCTTTAATAAATGTCTCTATTTTCCATAATGTATGGATGGATACTTTCTGGACAGGCCTCGTATATGGCAGACTACTTTTACACATATATGCATCACTTTTATACTGTAGTATGTTTATTTTCATGTATAGTATGGTATGCTTCCCTGTAGGGGAGTTTTATTATAAATAACATTTTAAAGTTCAATGTTCTATGTCAATATCTACTTTACATGTGTCTTAAGATTATAAAAATATTTCTTAATGGCTCTGACAAAGCTCTCATATTGCTCAACAAATTTCTAAGACTATGTCTTTTTATTAAAAACAAACAAAACAAGTCCTTCAAAAACAGTGTCTAGATTTTATAGTTGACCTTTTTGGGTAATGGGAGTGTTATTAAATTTGCCATTCACATAATTTCAAATAAGTATCAGAATGTCTACAAATATCTAATTTATGAGAAATTACATTTCATTAATGTAATTATTCATCATGTTTCCAACATGTTGTACACAGGCTACCACTGTCAGAAAATGCACTTCTCGTGGCCTATGTTCATCCTTCAGAACTGGTGAAAAAAGTCTATTGCTCTGGATTTACCCCCCTGAGCAGATTGAATTCTTGGAGAAGTCTACAGAGCTACATCCCTACACATTCAGAGAAACTGTTCTGTCTTGCAGCTCTTTTAAACTTTTCTATTGTTAGCTCTGTTAAAAAAACAAACCTATTCTTTTGTCCCATTGAGTTGATTGACTTCCTTACTAATCAATGCACTCCAGAAATAGTTAATTTTTGAATACCAGTGAACACTATTGTGCAGGAAAAGAGTTGACATAGCAGGCTTGAGACTCTCTGTTTTTAAAAAGGCCTGCTTTCAAGGTTTGCCTTTGGCTAGTGTTTGGGAATTTGGCTTTTCTAACATTACCTGATATAGAACTTTTCCAAACTGAGTAGGTGGGACACTGAGCCTAGACCCTGCAAAGAATGTAATTTTTGCTGAACATCTGATTGCCATTTGGGAGGCTGGAACTTTGACATGCACTAAGGCAGGAGTGTCTTCATGACCAGCCTTCAGTAAAAATCTTGAGTGCTAAGGTTCTACTGTATTTTCCTGGGCATGACAACTACATATTTCTGCATTTTTTAATTGCTGGAGAGAGGAACATGATCAAGTATGTCCTCCCACAAGAGGGAGAGAGCATAAGAAAGAAAATGCGTGGATTTTTCCAGACTTTGCCTCCTTATTTTCCCCTCAATGATCTTATAGTGTATCCTTTATTTTGTAATGAATCTTAGATATAAACACAAATATACCCTAAGTCCCATGAGTCTTAACAAATCACCAAATGTGTGAGTAGTCTTGCAGACCACCTATGATATAACCATAACATTCTAAATTCTGTAAATTATAGATTTATTATAAGCACCAAAAATATGTGTACTTCTTAAAAAATGACATGTAAGGGAGATTCTCAAAATCTTAAATTTGTATATTTAAATATGTGTGTGTGTTGATGTTCAAATCCTAGAAAAAAATCATTTGAGGATGTTTGTTTGTTTTGTTGTTTGGACTATACAGAAGGACATAAATTCTGATTGGAGTAAAAAACAAATCAAGAGATCAAGCGTCTTCTGTGAATCAGGTAAACATCAACAACAGCTACTGAGTAAACTATGTGATTTTTAAATCAATGTCTCCACTGAGCCCCTCATTCATGGTGGGTATGGTATTGAATATTGAAAGAAGAAAACCCATTGTTCTTGTCTAAAGCTGTTAAGGTGAAGTGAGGAGATAGGCATGCCAATAACCACAACCCAATATGGTCCATACAATAAAGAAAATAGGTGTATGCAAATCAGAGCAAGTAGAAAGAAGACAGACAGTGCCTTGGTCTATCTAGGGGTAATCAGGGAAGCTTTTATAGAATAAACATAATTGACGCCCTGGACAGGTAGTTCAGTTGGTTGGAGCGACACCCTGATATGCAAAGTTGTAGGTTCTATCCTCAGTCTGGGCACTTACAAGAATCAACCAATGAGTTCATGAGTGGGTAAAACAACAAATCAAAGTTTCTCTCTCCCTTCTCTCTCTAAAATCAATGAATATTTTTTTTAAAAAAGGAATAGACATAATTGAGGCATACTATCTTCCCCATTCAGAAATAAATTGTGTTTGTCATAGTAAAATTTTAATATTTAACATCAAATCTCCTTTATCCTATTGCTTATGTTGATTTTTAAAATTATTATGTTAAATTATAGTCATTTGATTATATGTACTATTCTTTTTCTATGTACCTGGATTCAATCTGCCAATGTTTTCTTTTACATTTTCATTTCTGCAGTCATGGCAGTGATTGTTCTATAATTTCCATTTCTCATAATGTTTTTTTTCACATAAAAGTTGTGCTATCCTCATAAGTATCAATTCTTTATTTTCTACTGGAAGAGCTACAGAGAATACTGAATTAATTTTTTCCTTAAAGATTTTGTAGAATTTACTGGTCAAGCTATCTGGGCTAGGAGTTTTCTTTGTTAGGTAGTTTTTAATTACAGTTTAAAAAAATTAATTATATGATTATTTAGTTGCTACTCTTAATAAGTTATCTTTTTCTAGGAATGAATTACTTTACCTAAGTTTTCAGATGTATCAGCATAAAATCATTCATAATATATCACTTTATGAATATATTTCTTATACTAATATTTTACTGTTTTAGTTAGAATTAAAACCATTCAGGAAATACAAATTTTTGTGTTCAGTAAATAACCTAAAAGCACACAAATCCATGTAACCTCAGGTATGAATATTAAATATGAAATAATCTGTGCTGCCAAAGCCCCATGTTTTTCCCTTTCAAATCGAACATTCTGCCTCCTTCTCTAATAACCATTCTCTTGATTTCTACCACAATATTAGTATTGCCTGCTTTTGAAATTTATGTAAATGGAATCAAGGTACATACATATATTATGTTTCTGGTTGTTTCTCTCAATATACTTCTGAGAATCATCACTTTCTTTGTGTGGAGTTGTGATTTATTTTCATTGCTGTATAGTTTGTGAACTACACAATTTATTCTACTGTTCACAACTATTTGGATTTTTCCAGATATGAGCTGATAAAAGGAATTCAGTGTGTGTGTGTGTGTGTGTGTGTGTGACAGAGAGAGAGAAAGAGAAACCTATTGGATACATATCTAAAAATAAAACCACTGGGCCACTCCGTATACATGTGCATGTTCAACTGTAGTAGATGATGCTCAAGAATTTTCTGAAGAGCTTACACCCCTTCAGAAATCACAGGAGAGTTCTTGTGACTTGATATCCTCAACTCTTGATATGTTATTATTTAATTTTAGCCATTCTGGTGGGTCGGTATCTCACTGAGTTTTGAATGAACATTTCTCATATTAGTAATGAAGTTTCATATCTTTATTGGCCATCTGGAGATCATGCTTTTGAAGGTTTTATTTCAATCTCTTACCCAATTTTCTATCATGTTGTGCCTCTATTGCTTGCTGATTTGTAAGCAGGTTTTGTTGCATTCCAGACGATTACTCCTTTGTTGAGTATAGTGATACTTTATATTCTCACACTATACACCTTTCCTTTTCTTTTTTATTATGGATTTTGAAGAATGGGTTATTATTCAAGTTATATTTTATTTTTGATTAGTTATTTCCTTCTCCTGTGGAAGAAATCTTTTCCTAGCCAACATTCATAAACATAATCCTTTTTATTTAGAAAACATTTGTGAGAAAACTTAAGTTCTAGTTTATTAGCAAGTTCCAATTATGCAATATAACATTATCAACTACAGACATTATGTGATGCACCAGATCCTCAGACTTTCCTCATCTTATAACTAAAGGCTGGCCCTTTACCAGCCTTTCCCTATTTCTTTCATGCTCCAGCTCCTGGCAACCAGCATTCTACTCTCTGTGTCTAGGAGTACAACTCTTTTGTAAAAAATTAGATTCTATGTAAAAATATGTGTCTTTGGTTTATTTTAGTTAGCTTAATGTCACAAATATTAGCTTTCCTCCTTTTTAAGGCCAAATAACATCACTGTGTGTGTTTGTGTGTGTGTATACACACACATATATATATCACATTTTATGCATTTATTCACCAACAGATACTTAGTTTGTTTCTATGTCTTGCTTATCATGAATGCTGCTGCTGTGAATATAGGAGTACACATATCTCTTCAAGATAGTGATCTCACGTCTTTTAATACACCTGCAGATGGAGTTGAGAGATCATATGATAGCTCTGTCTTTAATTTCTTGGGGAACCTCCTACTGTTTTTCACAGTGGCTGCACCAATGTCCATCCCCACCAACAGTGCACAAGGGTGTTCTTTTCTCCACATCCTTGCCTGCATTTGCTATGTCTTGGCTTTTTTGATAATGACCATTCTGACAGGTGTGAGGCTTTGACTCACCTTTCTCTGATGATCAGTGATGTTGCACATCTTATATGTCTGCTGGGGGACTCTTGGTTTTAATTACCCATCTGGTTTAAACAAGACATCCCCTGATGTCTTATACCTTCTGACCCACTGTTAAGCTTGCAGACATGGCCAATGTCTGTAAGACAGGCATCAGCTTCAATATTTGCTATCCACTCCAGATCTGTGTTTCCCCCAATTTCTACTCTTAAGGATTTCTCTTACCTCCTTGAATGCTTATCTGTTCTTAAGAGGATGGTTGTGAAGTTTCATACAGAATTTTAGGCATAAATTATTTTATAATATTTACTCTGGCATATTACTAAAAACTGAGAGGAGTGTTTTGCTTATTATTGTGCTTTTAAAATAGTATCACCTTCATAATAACTCCTCGGGTGTGTGTACCCTTGCTCCAGTTGCTTCTTCTCCAAAACTGAACACACATAAAAACAAATTTACACCAACCAACTCAAAAGATTTCATAGAATATAAGTAAGACTTTTTATACAAATTATGGGTATCTGTTAGTCACTCATTTATTGGAAGAAACAAATGTTGCCATTTAAACTTGCCTTTGAACTGGCTATAATTATTACTACTATTTTCTGTAAACAGGACAGTCTGTTGGTCTAAAACTTCTATTCACTTAAGTATCTGCATGGTTGAAACACAACAGTCCAGCATGCCTGTGGAGATGTCCTGCACAGGCACTTCCTATGTCATCTTCGTCCAGAGTATTGACTGCACTCCAGTGATGGAATCTTGATAGACTGCATACCAAGCAAGTTAGAAAGTATTTGAGGGGGAAGAGAGTGATGACAGGCAAATCAATGAATAAGTGTTGAGGAAACATATTAATTAAATTATGTATTCAACAAATAAACATTATTATATACTTAATATGTGTTAAGCTCTGAAGATATAGTGGCAAATTTATGTCATAGCCAGGAAGACAGAAGAATAAACAATTATAGTATAGCATAATGAGTTTTATAATAGAAACATACAGGGTGCTTTAGGAAAAACAGAGAAGGGTGTTTACTGAGGCAAGTTTTGTGGAAGGCTTTCTAGAGGACTTAAAAAATCGAGAAGTTAAAAGAAGGCATAAAGTGCTCTAGACAAAGGAAATAGCAAAAACAAGGGCGCAGAGGCTTGGAAAACATGGCATATTTAGGAAATTATAAGTTATTCTGTGTATTTGCACCATAAGATACATCTGAAAGACTAGTCAGAGAAGACACTGGACGGGTAGGTAAGAGCACCAGAGTTTGTGGAGTATTTTATGCCTCGTTAAAAAAGGTGGATGTCATGGTAGAGAGTTCCTACAGACTTTTAAACAAGGTGGTAACAACAGAGAATGAGTACTTACTAGAGGATATAATTACAATTTTGTAAGAGGTATAATTACAATTTTGTAAGTTTTATAAGTTTATGCTGGGGAAGGATACAAATTAACTACAATTTTCTTCTTCTGATAAATAGGACCTCAGGCTTCTGCCGTACCCCAGGGTATATTCCCTTCTCGTGTTTCATCAAATACGTAAGTAGATAAGGAGATTAATATGTAATTATAAATTAATATTTTAATAATTACATGACTTCTATTCAACAGTGAAATATGTGGATCTTCCTCGTAGTTCTACTTGGATTTTGTGATAATTCTATCTTTTGATAAGTTTTAGCACTGTGCTTAAATGGTAAAATAGACAAAGTGAATGTTCTTACTTCTCTATTTTCCTACCCTCGTTGTGGTTCTACACCTTCCTATACTCAGGGCCTTCGTGCCACTTTCAAGTATGTTCTGCCATGACTCTCCTCTTCAAGTGGCTTTTTAGGATTTGAACTTGTCCTTTTGCCTTTCTCCTCTTTCAAATTTATACCATTCCTTAAGCTTTTACAGATGATTGGCTTCCTAGCAATGGTAAATGATGTTACTGTAAGTATTAATGACTTAAAAATTCATTCCTTTTTAAATGTATTATATTTGCTCTATAATCCAATATAATAATCTCTAATGATAGAAATTACAAGTCTTTGAGAAAGAAGTTTTAGGAGTCAAGGCACATTTATTCTTCAAACCTTGGTGATCTCCTGTTCTGTTGGTGCTTTTATATGGTTTTCTCAACTTTAAATGAGAGAGACTTTATTTTAGACCCAATTCTATCACCTTTAAAAAAAACTTACATGCCACATAAGGTCCAGGGTACACACTCTAGAAATTCCAAATTTCTACAAAAATGGTTGGATAAAATTAAGTGGTATAGGGTGGTAAAAAGTGACTTATTTAGACCAAAATTCCTTGAAGGAAAGATCTTCACTTTAGGACTGATGGAGGTCAGTTCGATTGACCTACTGAGGGCTCATGGACCCACAGCACACTGTAACCGACGCAGAAGGAAGAAAAGTGACTAGCCCAGGTCAAAGAAACAGAACAAGGTGACATGATGATCAGCATATGTACCAAATAACCATGGCATAACGTTCCATACAGCATAAAGACTTTAGATAGTGTCCCGATTCCTGAGCTGAAACCGTGAGGTGGTTTTTCTGCCATGATTTAGGATATAATTCTCATTCTTAATGTTTCTCATAATTGAATTATTTAGGCTTTGGGAAAATCAAATTTTGTAATGTAAAGTACAGGCCTAGAAAAAATGGAAAAGGAGTGTCCATTTTCTGTTACGAACGTAGGAAGAGGAATAGCAAAAGGCCAATGTTGAGATGTATGAAAATAAATATTATATATCTGAAATATGTGAAAGTAAAGCAGAACTACTAGCCTTAGACCTTATTAACTATTTGTTTTATTGTTCCATTGTTTTCTTTCTTGAGTTGTTCTTTTTTTTGTTGTTACAATTCAGAAAACTCTGTCTTTGATATCAGTGGGTGGTGATAATTTTAATTAGAATACGTGATAGAATGGTTACACATGGAAAGGGGCTGCAATCGGTTGGTATTGAAAATGGCTAGAAGCCTGTGGTACTAACCACAGTTACTGAATGATCACCCACATATTCCCTTCCTACTATTCGATGAGAATGTGGATGGGGCCATGGAATTTGAGGCAGTAAAGGGTTATCAGAAAACTCTGAGCAGATGCTTTGCCACCTCATGTCTTTTAGAAGATAGACAGGACTAGCACACCTTCTCCCTGCAATTCTGTGTCCTTCCTCAGAGACCCATAAAGCAGCTATAAATAAGGTTGTCCTGAAGTAGACCTTTCAGATAGATACATATTTTATGTGGTATATATATTTTATTACTTCTCTGAGTAATAAAGTGTGTGGGTCAGTATTGAAGAATGAGGAGAAAAGAGTGGATCTGGGGGGATTGAACAAAAAGTTTATGCTTCCTTTTGAACTTCTGTAGAAAGACTCTCAAACACAAAGAGAAGAAACTGATTCAATGATTAGAAACTTTCAACAAAGTTTCATAAATTTTTGACCCTAAGTAATAACTGATCACCTTTTTTTTACAGACAACAGAACCTCCTACAAAATTGCTTGCAAAACAAAGTATGTATCATAAAACCCATTGATAAAATGGCTACTAATGATACTTTCTAATGTGTCATAATAGAAAAAAATGTGAATCAAATAATGAGCTATCATCTACTACTATTAGTCTCTCTGTCTTTGCCCTTTTTTCCCCTTTTTAAATGTTTACTTTTGGCTAATTCTTAGATTTTGTAGTGGTGCAAAGTTCTTATCAAGAGATAACGTTGGCCTTGCAGGAAGGGGTCTCATGGGAACAGAAGGGGCAGGGGGAATTAATGGACCCAGTTATTGTAAGAACAGCCTCAGATCTCACAAAACCATTCTGTCATGAGAAGCCATTGAGTGGCATGGCTTTGCAGATTTGGCTGGTGAGCTGGGTTGCTTGGGTCTGTCAGCCACTGTCATAAGAAGGGAGCTGGTCACCCAAGAAGTTCACATAAAAAGGTTCCTAGTCACTTATGAACTGAGACTTGGAACAGACAGATAGGGAGGGTATATTTTTAAGTCACAACTCTGGATCTGGTAAGACCTCCCAGAAAAGAGAAAAGGGTAAGAGGGCAGCACATATTCTTATATACTTTTTCACATGGGCACCTTCTCAATTCTTTGAATGTGCAGTAAATACGAAAGCTTTGATTCAAGGGCATATTTCTCAGTGTACTATTATGAT
>PVKM010004934.1:0-49967 GCA_004027735.1 Carollia perspicillata
TTTCAAAATCTCAGAGAACCTGAAGAATGTTCTCATATTATCTTTAATACACTTGAGGCAGGTGTGGGAAACTTGCTTTTAATCCTCAATTACTGAAGAGAAGTCTGAAATGGAGAAAGCTTACAGGGAAGAGATTTTATAGGCTTGAGATAAACTCAAGAACTCAGAGAGCCTTGCATTAAGCTTAGGCAGATGAGAGGGATAGTTGTCTGTTTTACCTGGAAAGGAGGAAGATGGGCAGGTGGGACAGCTGCCCAGTGAGGTTTGGTGCGACAGACAGTGGGAAGTGCTCTCAGTGAGGGTTGCTTCCATTTCAGTGTCTCCTACTTGTGCATCCCTGTCCAGCTTAAGCATGGCTGGAGACACCATCGTAGGTGGGAGGCCGCTTCTGGGAAGAGTATTATTCCCCCTAGGCTCCTAACTTGTGCTGGAGTCATCCTCCTTCCCGAAATTTTCAACTGCATTCTTGCTGGTACACCTGAGTACTGCTCTTCAACTTGCCCAGGTCCCAGTAGCCACCTCCAGCACAAACAGTCTGGCCTGGGAACAGGTATTGACATCTCTTCAATAGTCCATTCTACCACTCCTCCCATCTGAAGCTCTCTGGTCCCCTGTGTTCCAGCATGATTAAAATATGCAGAAACATGCAACTAGAAATCAAAACCTCTTTTGGACAGTTCCTTCTCCTCTTCCTTCTGCAGGTTCTTTTCCTTTGCACCAACCGCCATTGTAGGTGCTCTGTCCTGTGGCCTGTTCCCTTCTTGTCTCTCTGAGGGCCCTCATCCACTCTGATGACTGTCAGTACCAAGGTTGTGTTGGCCTGTGCACATATGGTCATGCTGGTTGTTTATTGCTGGGATCCTTTCTGATCCATCAGGCCTCTGTTCTGATTAGTCACTGTCTATGCCAGTTGTTAATATTTTAAATCTTATCTTTGCCTGAAACCATTACTTCTTTTACACATCTACCTGAGTTCAGACCCTTATATGTAATCTACCAAATATCTTAATTGCTGTGACTCAGGAAACTTAAACCCAATTATGTCCCAGAGAGAACTCAGGAGCTGTACTTGCTCTTCTGCCTATGTGTCCCAGCTTGATCACTGGTTCCCTCACCGTCTCAGCTATGCACATCACAAATGTGGACGTTATCTCAGATTCATCTGCCTGCCTTTCCCCTGTCATCTAGCTGGTCACTGGCACTGTCCACCCTTCCCTTAGACATCTCTGAATACAGACCCTCCACCTCCATCTTCCGTTCCAGAGGGACCTTCTCTCTGTGTTCCTGCCAATCCATTCTCCAAGCCTCATCAGGTTTTCTTTTTAAACAATTTATATTTCAAAATGTCTGCTAAAAATCCTCAAATGGATTCATAGTGCCCTCAGGATAAAATCGAAATTTCAAACATGAACTGGCCCCATCTCTGCCTCCAGCTCAGCCTCCAGCCATTGTCCCTTTATGTCCCATGTCCTAGCAACCTGAATTTCTTGACGTGAGAATTCACACCTCTGTGTTCCTTTAGTTCTTCTCTCTATCCTTCCCCCTTGCTCACTCCTTGGCAAACATTGTCTGCAAGACTCAGTTTAGGCTGAGTCTCCTTTGGCCTCCCTAATGTGACTTCCTCTTGAATGCTTCACCTGAACCATATACCTAGTCTCTACTTTGACACCTAACCTTGATTTATTTTCCTTCATCTCCTCCATTACATTGTAGGCAGCATGACCACATGACCTCCTTTCAACAATCTTTGTATCTTTGTTCTCAAGAAAATTTTACTTGATAAGTGAATAATAGACATATATACCCATGTAATATTTATAGTTTATTAATTTTTAAAGTTCTTCCTGAGAATTGTAAATAAGTGCGAAAAGAAAAAATATCAGAACAGTCACATCATATACAGACTGCTGAATGGTTATGCTCCTTTGAGTAGTATAAGCAAGATCTCAGATTTGATTTGAAACCCAGTGATTTTCTTCAGCTGCAGAAATCAGGATTTTTTTTTTTTTTGAGCCAGTCTGATGTACTCGTTTTATCAGTCTGTAACTGCACAAAGCTTAGCATTGTATTGCTTATTAATCCACAAAGTCCATTGTTCTCTCGCATTGTGTTTCTTTCCACTGTGTAGTTATAACCTCCTAATTATATGGTTACTTCTTAGAATAACTCTTGTTTATTTTTTCTGTTGAATGTATGGCACTCGGAGGGCAGATGAACCAACCACTTAGGAATGAACATAGTATTTATAGTTCTACCAGCTCCCCTTGTCTGCTGAGAGCACCTGCAGTTTCCTATGACTGGACAAACTGCCTCCTTTGGCTTAACCAGGGAAGGTGAACTCATCCCAGACCTCCTGAGTAGAGTGGTCAGTGGCAGTAATTTTTATAGCCTGTCCAGTTGATCTCACATGATATACATGAGAAATACAGTTTTAAGTCATATGGATAAAAGGAAAAAATTATCTATTGGTCTAGAACTTCAAGTAGCTCCTAAATTGGTTTTCATTGGCAAAAAGATATACGTGGGTAGGAAGAATATTTGTCCATTTATTAAAAGTGTTATTCATGTTCGTGCTCATTAAGTAGTCTTGGCTTATGTTGGAGAGTCTGGAGAATATAGATGGGTATGTACATAGCAAGGTAGCTGCTTGTTTTTCTACATGTTGAACTACAGCAGGATTTTACTTGATGACTCATATAGGCCAGGTGTTATTCTCCAGCGTCTCTTTCCTAAATTCAGCCTCTTTTGACAGAGGGTGAATGGAACAGTGGAGGTTCTGACCTTACTTCCTTCCTGGAAGAGGACAATCACAGGCATGTGACCCTACATTTGGCTTTTTCCTTGTTCCTGGGAGTCTAAAAGGGTACAATTAGGAAGGAGGCTGGGAGAGGAATGAAAGGAAGCAAACACTTCTCTATAATCTTGTGACTTGCTGAGGAGAACAAAGCTTCTTAAAAAGTCTGAGTCAGTATTAGGAAAATATTCCCTTCCTCATTATGGTTTAGATTGAGCATTGATGTTGGTTCTGTGGAGGTGTATGTGTGCATGTGTGTGGTCTAGCCAGTTAGCCAGCTGCAAAAATAAGGGGAGCAAATGGTGTGCCTGTAAGTCATGTAGGGCAGAAGACGCAGCATGAAGGAGCACGCCCTTCCTGGACCTCCGTTTGAGACCACACCACAGCTCCACTCTCCTGGGCAGTTGCCCACCCTGGGACGTTAATGGGCATTGCAGCCAAGTCTCCCTCTCCTCGGGGCTTCATTGCAGACAGTGACACAGATTTCAGGACATGGATACTGGTAGGAGAAGGGATGAATCTTCAAATCACCTCCTGTGTGTAAGGCCTTCCTGAAAGTGGCTGGACATTTGCATAGGGAGGTTAGAGGAGGGGCTCTCCTTGTGAGAGGCGTGGGGAGCCTGACTGGGGAAATGAGCTGAGTCCCAGAGTGGGCTCCTTTGTATAAATTTGACTTCCCAGGTGCTTTATCTTAAATTCTGGAAAAGTTATGTCATGTATATAACTTGAAGGGCTTTTTTTTTGTTTTGTTTTGTTTTGTTTTTGTTTTTTAGTGCATAATATCCTTGGAAAGGACAGAAGGCATAATATCCACTTAGCCGCCATAGGATAGAGGAGGTCAAAGTTGGCTGATAAAACTAATCAAAGAAACAAATCGCTGGTCAACAAGCGGGAAAACAAGCACCCAAAAAAGCCAACATGATCTCCCGGAGCATGGTCCACAAGGACAACACTCGACAGCATCCACTTTGAACGTCACTCAGAAATGAGGACCCCTCAAGTCCAGGTGAGCTTCTGTGGCTTCACTGCAACCTCAGCAGGAATAACCTGAGAAACCTGCATGATGAGAAGAGTCCAAAGTAAACTTGGAAAGTTGAATAACTACTCACTCCCTCTTTTGTGAGTAGTTATTGACTAGAACTAACAGGATAAAAAATATTACAATTTTTCTTTTTATCTTGTCAATACATGTGACACCAAAAGTCTTGGTGTGGACAGGGGAGTGCTTGGCAGAGCGGAGGCTGGGAAGAAGCCCTGGTGTGTGGTCAGTGCAGGGAGATTGGAGGGCGAGGTGGATGGTGGGAGTAGGATCCCTTTTGATGGTTTAGGAGACTGACAGGCAAGGAGGATGCAAACGAGATACTGGCCTGGCAGTAGGCAGAAGGAGCTGATTTTCATCTGGTAAGATCTGAAAGACACTAGGAGGCTAAGAAGCCCTGTTGTATGTGGATGGCCAGCTTCCTTTCTCGGGCCTTCCCCTTGGGGAGGTGACGTTTGGACACATCAGGGAGCTGCTGTCCAATGCCCAGGTCCTGCCCTGAGAAACCACAAAGTGTGGAGTATGAAGGCCCTGGACATCTACTAGTGAATTGTCACCATAGGAAAGGACTGAAGTGGGAGCTGAAGTTTACTTCTGAAACTTCTCTGATTGTGGCTTGAATCAATGTGAAGAATGAAGTTACTTAAGACATCGAAACTCTTCTACCCCGTCACAAATGACACAGGCCAAAATATTCTTACGTTCAGTCTGATCGTGCCTTTTACCTCCCAAATCACTGATACCATGTCTACCTATAATTGCAGGAACAATTGTGCTTGGTTTGTTCTCCATTGTGGATAAGCATGCTTATCAACAGTTTCCCTCACTTATGGACCATGCGGAGGTTATAATGTAACTGCACTTATCTGGCTGGAGGAATAGGTTTCTTCATTTGGACCACAACTGCTCTGTAGGCATTTGTAAGCCCTGCAGCTTCTCTTTAGTGGTCTTTTCAATTTACTCGAGTATAGATTCTAGCATATATAGAGACCAGTAAATTTTGTTTAATTACATGCTAAAAGTTGGTGTTAGAACTCCACATTGGATTATCTTGGGGGCAGGCATTTTAAAATACAGATACCGTCAGTCACTTGGTTGGTCTGAAATACCATTCAGACTCTGGCCTCAGTCTGTCTGGTATTGAGTCTGCTTTTCTTCCTGAAGAAGTGTTTCTGACCTGTTACCAGCATGTTTCTCCCTGATTTGGGTCAGCTGACAAAAAAGGCAAAGCTGATCATAAATGCGGATGAATCGACCAAATGCATAAAACCTTTTGAAGGACAAAGTAAAGGAATAGTTAGTGGCTATTCTTCAGTATCATAGTTTATGAGTTCTCTATTGTAATAGCATTTCTGCTATTAATGTCTTTCTCTTTCTTTCTTTCTTTTGATTGACAGTACATTTATTAAAGCTGGAGACAGTGAAACAAGGAAGGGCTTAACATAGAAGAAGCAACAGGAGAGCCCAGCCTGGGCTCCTTTGGTTCTCTGAAAATATTATAGGAAAGAAATGAGGTGAGGCAGGGTTGCTTTAACTCACTGGGAAGTCAGAAAAAAGTGGGCCTTGGAGACAAGTTCAGGAGATTAGCCTGGAGAGAGCTGCTGCTGCCCATTGCTCCCCTGGTTGCGAGTCTAGTGGGGTCTCTTAGAATTTAGGAGATGCGTGCCTGTGGGGGAAGTAGAGGAGGAAGGGAAAGGCACTGGCATGCTCCCCAGAGGGAGAACGCATTGTGCTATTTATTAATTGCAATGAGCCTTTCTTTTTGCTTTAATAGGAATTTAAAGTTGTCTTGAAATTAACCATCCCTAAAATCTGAGGAATCTTGTGATTGTATTTATGAACTAAATGGGCCACTTTTCTTAAGCTGCATAAAAATTATAATTTGCTGCTTAAAGTATGGAATGTAGGCTAAGGTGACTCAGAAGAGCAGTGAAGAACTGCTGATAAGCATGGTGACTTTGGCCAACAATGGCAGAGAGAAAACATGAATATTACATTTAATTACATTAAAAGTCCACTATTGCTTATTGCCCGTAAGACACATGGTAGATAATGAGTTCACTTGGAAGAGAACTGCTTGTCACTTCTGAGGCATTTACCAACCTGTCATTTGCCTAGCACTGGACCCTCATTCCTGAGGGTACCAGGAATTCAGGAGAACCACAAACAGTTCTGAAGGTGTTAGTATTACAAAAGAGCACCAAAATAGTCATCCCTAGGAAAATTACATCCCCTGACCCTGCCTTACACTCATTTATCAGCTAGGCATTGTTGGTTTGTTGAAATTCCTGGGTACTTTTTCCAGTACTAGATACTTCGGTTTTAAAGCATCTAGTACTGGTTTATTTACTTGGTTTTCTATCTCTGTTTATTATTTTCACTTGTATTTACTCTCATGCTATTTATTTTTCTTGAGATTGTTATTTGCTTTCTTTTCATAATGTAATGGGAAGACCCATGAGAAAAGCCTCGGGGAAAGGAGGAACTGAAGCCATTACTGGAGAGACTTGTTGGAAGCCAGGCTGCAGCCCTCATACACCATTCCTGTTAGCCTGATTTCCAGGGCAGTTCCCAAATACCACATCCTTAAATGGTCCACTTGATTCATTTCTTGTAAGAGTCTGACTCAGGCACACTTTTCCTTCAAAACAGTAAGTATCTAACCTAATATTAAAAATGTGATATGACAGACAAGTCATAGAAGTTACATAATTTAAGGGTTGCCAGTTTTTTGATACCAGCATTTTGTATGAAAATACTTTTCTTTGTATTTGTGAGATCTACTTACAAATGCATTTAATTGTAGAAACCACATGAGAAAATCAGGATTGCCAGCTTCTAACAGGCCACTGTGCTGTCAGATTCCTTGCTCAACCACCCCCATTTTCCTCAATGATACCCCTGCTGCTGGCTCCATCAGAGTCTCACTTCAGTTAGGTGAAGGCCACGGTCTAAGCAGACCCCTCTGCAGACAGTGCCTGAGGGCCAAGAGGCTGAAGACCAAAGGTGCAGGGTGCTGGGACCTTCTGGGTGTCCAAGGTCACCCAGGATCAGGAGTGTTCTGTCCTCCCTCATGTTCCAGCTGCTTCATGGCCCCTGACCACTGTTGTCAGGGTTGAGGGGGATGGAAGAATGTAGTGGTCATTTGCCATTGCCCTTAACTTCCCTCTAACCGTACCACCTCTTGTGGTGGCACCTGGTTGAAGCCTGGTATTGGGGCTGGAATGACTCCTCCACTGCCCTCTCATCATCTCCACTTCACCAAGCACCTGCTACTTTCTAGTGCTGAGGCACTTGTTACACCTGACCCAGTCCTGTCAAAGATTTCCACCCTCCTGTGGGTTACCCCTAGGGATCTCTTCAGAGCCCCTCAAAAGCCAGGAGGCCTCTCAGAGTTGCTGCTCAGTCTGGGGTTGCAGCTAGAGCCATGAGCTCCTGAGCAGGTCTAGAGGTGGGACCGTGCAGTGATAGGAAGCAGGAATTTAAGAAGGGGATATGTATATCTTCACCTCATACTCAAGTCAACTGAATGCAACTTTTAAATGGAATCAATATTTTTAATATCTATAATACCTATTGATAGTTTTAGAGTGAGAATATTTTTCATTTGTTGCATAACTGTCAACCTGTATCATCCTGAACATCGAGATGACTACAGATCACCAGCCCTCCTATGAGGGAGTGGTAATTTGGGCAATGTTTTATGAGCTCCAGTATGATTGTCTCTTAAATGTCATCACAAGATACTAGCCATATAATTCATGAGGTTTAGAATGGATTAGATGTAGTATTTTCGACCAGTGAAACTAATATTGAAAATAAATGGGAACATGGAATCTAATGCATACAATTTTAATTTATTGTAAAATAAATATGCCAGATTTGTCTAACAACTTAGGAACATTGCATAATTTATTGTGACAGTTCATTTACAGAAGAATTAGGATGGCTTTTTTTTAAAGCTATAAAACAAATTGGAGAGTGACTCTTCTCCCATGGGTTATTTATGGTGGAAGATTAATAAAAACATTGGGCATGATGAATGAATTTTCAGTGACAGGATTATAGTAAGAATAAATATCAGCAACAGTAAAAATATAATGAATTCACATTGTAAATCAGTCTAAACAATTTTACGAAACAAAATTTATTTTATTTTTACCTGGTACACTAAAATTGTATTATCATGTGAAGTATGTTTAACATACATTGCCTGTACTCCCAAACTTGTTAAAACCCCTAAGGATAGAGGCCGTGTCCAGCCACTGCATCCAGGGTATTATCCTGAACATGGTAGGTACTTGGTAAGTGTCTGTTGAATAAAATATGAACTTTGTAGTGATTTATACAGTTTCCAAGTAAACTAGTCTATATTAGGAAAGGAAGAATATGAAAGAAAGGTGATGATTTCATTTTGAATAGTTATTTACCAAAAAAATTAAAGAATGGGATTTGGCTAGAAGCAAGTTGGTGTTTGAGGAGGTGGTTTCTCATGGAGGGCTAAGTTCTGAAATTAGTGTGTAGCCCTGACCGGTGTGGCTCAGTTGTTCGGGTGTTGTCCGTCAAAGCTAAAGGTCACTGGTTATGTTTCCCATCAGGGCACATGCCTAGGTTGTGGGTTTGGCCCTTGGTTGGGGTGCATATGACAGACAACCATTCGATGTTTCTCTCTGTCTTTTTCTCCCTCCCTTCAGCTCTCTCTCTAAAAAAAAAACACATAAAATCTTTTTTAAAAATAAAAAAGTTAAATTAATATGTAGTCAAAATTAAACATGAAAATCCCTCACATTGATTAAAAATTTAACATACCCATATGAGTATACCATCTACTTCCTAAGAGAGGGTTGAAATGGGAATCTATACAAATGTCTTGGCCGCCAGATCCATCTGTTTGAAGATGTCTGTCAAGATTCCAGGTGAATTGAGGCTGCAGCGAGACACCCAGGAGCTCCTGTTGCCCACAGGATTCACTCCATTCTGTCTTAATATTAAACCTTTATAACTTTGACTCGTATCACCATGAGGGTCCAACCTAATAAGGAGTCCCATGTTCTACATCTTATGTAGTGGGGTAGGGTCAGATGCTCAAGTCAGAGACTGCACTGCCTCTGTTTTAATAGAGTTTTCTAGTGATGTGAAGGGAAACTGGAAGCCCACGGCGATTCTTTGATTCAGTAAAAGGGTTTGAGAGTTGCTGCAGCTCCATGCTGTACCCGTTCTGGAGCGGGGTTGGCGCAGAGAGGTTTGATGGACTCGCATTGTTTGATGGCAGCCTGCTTGGCTGGTCATTGCTCTCAGATCACAACACACGACAGTGGGACAGTAAAACCAAGGTGTAATTTATGTTTGGGATTTCATCTCGCTTTCTTTTGGTTTTAGGAAGACTCTGTCTAACTGTTTTAGGATAGTGTCACAGGGGAGATTGCGTAAGGCATAGTAGATTAGTGCAGCTTGTCACCGTTATTAGAAACAATGAAAATCTTGTGGGCCATCTGAAGTTCATCATCAATAATGGTTTTAGACAGAAGATGTGATGCTTCTGTGCCCTTTGTGTGAGTGCACTGGACGTTTCTCCGCTTTTCCTTCAATGATATCCTTACTACTGCAAGTGCCATCCAGGGCCTGTTTGTAACCTCTTTAAGGAACCTGGATGATTAAAGCCCTTGCAAGATTTATTCTGAAACAGCTTGATGGTTTAGATGCCAGGACTGCTGACTTAAGTTTAGGTTTCAAATATCAGTGGACATGCGGGCTCATTCTAGTGATGCGATGCACTGCTGGCAACACTGCAGAGAACTGCAGCTACAGAATGGGTCACTAGAGCACTGACGCGTGCCGTGTTGTTGAGTAAAGCTGGTGACGGAGAGCAAGGGCTCCTCGAGCTCCATAATTTCTGTGCACTTCTCATTTAATTACATTCAGTATCTTCAGCCAGGAGTGGAATATAAGGAACCCCTGTCCCCCAGGCCTGGCATTCCGTGGTGGCAGAGTAGCTGGACCTCCACCTGCGGAATCAACCAGGACTGAGAGTGTTATCTGTGTGTTGTGTGTCTGGCCAGTGCCCTCTGGCAGGTCTGCCATGGATGCCTCTCTCCTGTCACCTGCATATTCCTGCCATTTGAGTTGCTCTTCATTTACAAAATGGGCATTGTGGTCCTTTCTCAAGTGCTTGTAGTCTTATGTATGAACAAGCTGACTGTATGTTGCGTAAATGTTCACTGTAAAGCCCTGTACACAATGTATACAACATACCACCATGTTTGAGATAGTGTGTGTACTATTTTAGCAACTTCATCAAAATCTGTGGGGTTGGTGTGCCAGCTGTGCACCCATAAGTAATTTACATGGGAGAGGACCTCGGAGGGGCAGGCAAAACTGGGTGAATACTGTATCTGTGCTGTGGACTGAGTCGTGTCCTCAAAAACTCACATGTTGAAGCCCTACCCCGCAATGTGATGGTATTAGGAGGTTGGGGTAGGAAGTAGTCAGGTCATAAGGATGGAGCGCTCATGATGGGATTGGTATCCTCATAAGAAGAGTTAAGAGAGGATCAATAGCTCTCTCTCCCACTCTCTCTCTCTCTCTGTCTCCCACCCCCCATATGAGGATCCAGTGAGAAGGCAGGCCTTTGTAAGACAGGAGGAGGGACCTCACCGGAAGCCGGCCGTGCAGGCTCCCTGATCTTGGACTTTCCAGCTTCCAGATCTATGAGAAATAAATGTCTATTGTTTAAGCACTTAGCCTATGGTATTTTGTTGTAGGAGCCCAAACTGACTGAGACAGTGTGGTTCCAGAAACCATTTGTCTAGAACATAGTGTCATCCTTGCTCTCATGGCTCTCAGTAAGAGGAATCAGCTTACATCAGAGCAATTGAGTAACATTTTTTTTATTGTTGACACTATCACAGATGTCCTCCATTACCCACCCCCTGTGCCCACCTCCACACAGCCCCTGCCCCTCCCTCTAGCCTTCATTGTTGTCTGTGTCCATGAGCTATGCATATACGCACACATGTTCTTTGGCTAATCTCTTCCAGTCTGTGTCCCCCACTCCTCCACACACACAAAGCAACACAGTCACTTTAGTGCAGTGTGCTGCTATGAGGAAGGACCAAGAAGGTTTCCTTTTTGTGAGGATTCGATGTAATGCAGCTTTTAGAATAGCATCCCATGTTGCTATGGAGTAGTTTGAACATGGTATAAATGGAATTGTGATTAGAATGCACCTGCTGTATATATGTCTTTTAGAAAAATGGTTCTGGTTTTCTGTTTGCCGGTTGGTTTGTCTGGGGGCACTAGGAGAATTCAGTCTTTTACAGAAAAGGCCTATGAGCATTTTTGTTCTCACCAAAATTCTCGGACTCTGATTTTTTCTTTTAAAATTTTCTGAAAAATTAATCTATCAAAAATTCAAAAAAATTTAAGTCACTTCCCTACCCCTTCATTTTTTTCTAATTATATTTCTCTGTGTAAATGCCTTTTAAGGAGTTGTAGTGCTTAAATGGTTATTTCCCTAGAAAAAATTATTTACTCAATTACTTAAATGTCTCTTGTCCTTTTCACACTCCTGTTTTTTGTTATTTTTGTGTCTGCTATCTCAATTTTTTCTGTCTCATGTTTTTTATAAGTTCTATCACCTTTAGAGTTTGTACAAAAACAAATTAGAAATACACAAAAAAGAAAACATTTTTACAAAGTGTGTTTTCCCACGTAGGGAGTCATGTTGCATTACAGGGCCTGTTGAAAGGAAATATGGTCAGCACATAAGAATAAGAAATGAGAACATTTTCTCCCTGTTTTTTCCCTGCCATTTATATTGAGCAATTTGCCTCTGATTGTCTGCTGTATGTAAAGGATAATGTCATGGCAGATGAAACCTGTTATCTCGAAGTCTGAAAGCCCATCCATGTCTTCTAATAGCACAGGCAGGTGTACATGTCCACTAGATATCTGAGAAGGCCTTTCAATTCCAAAAAAACCATACTTTCTAGAATGTGTAACTATCCTGTCAGTTTTAGACCATTTAGCTTATAATGTTCATGTTGGCCAGGATTTTTTTTTAAATTAAATTTATTGGGGAGACATTGGTTAATAGCATTATATAGGTTTCAAGTGTACATTTCTATGATACATTGTCTGTGTATTGCATTGGTGTTTTTGTTTTAAGTCACCTCAAGTCCTTTTTGGAAATAGGAGAGTCACTGAAATTAGTCACCAAACAGACAGAATGTGGACAGTGTTTTCAGATAAGCACAGTACTGTCACCCAAGATGGAGAGTCATAGTGCAGGGTCAGGAACAGTCTGGATCATCTCTCCGGTTAGCAGTCAGAGAGGATAGCTCAGTTCTGCCACACTAGGGGCTCTGTATGTCAACGGAGGCACTATTTGACCAAGAACAAGAAGAGCGACTCAGGAGGGCTGTGAATACCTAGAGCCGAGCTGCTGTTACAAACAGCGGGTGGTTAGAGCAGCGGTACTACCAGCCCTCTGCAGGATTTGAAGCCTGGAGAGCAACTCCCTCTGGCCCCCTTGGCTATTTCCCTGGGCTCCATCAGCAGCCACGCTTAATTTTTACATTGGTAAAAGAGGATTTAGCCAGTCTTTGAATTTATACAGCCTCTGCATGAAACAATTTCCCCCAAATCTGCAATTCTAATGTGCTGTCTATATTTGAATACTTAAGTTGGATTTCACTGTATATGTTTATGAACATACATATAAAATATTAGATAAAGACAATGAATTTTGTTTAAGGTATATTATTAATTTCCTTGGGTTGTTGTAACTAAGGACCACAAACTGAGTGGCTAAAATGGAAACTTGTCTCATAGTTCTGGAGGCTAAAAATTCAAGATCAAGTTGTCAGCAGGACCAGTCCCTCTCAGAAGGTTCTAGGGAAGGACGTGCCCCAGGCCTCTCTCCTGGAATCCAGTAGGTCCTTGACTTGTGGCAGCGTCACTCCAGCCTTCATGTGGCATTCTGTGAGTGTGTCATGTCCAGATTTCTCCTGTCATGCTGGGTTAGTGGCCCACCCTACTCCAGGGTGGCTCAACTAACTACATCTGTAACAACCTGATTTCTGAATAAGGTCTCCTGAGGTACTTGGAGTGAGGACTTCGACATATAAATTGGTGGGGGGGAGAGCTCAGTTCAGCCCTAACAATGTGATTGGCATGAAGATAATCAACCATGGAGGGTTAGCACAGGTAGGATCCTCGAAGATCATTGGATACAACCGTCTTATTTTGCACATGAGATCAGTGGGCAATAAAGGGCATGCTACATATTTTAAAAATTAAATTAGGTGAAGGGTCCTCCAAATGTTCCATAATAATTAAAGTTCTGTGTTCTCTCATGTCTCTCTCCCCATGGAAATGTGGCTCTTCTCCTTTTCCTTCTCTTTCTCTGACTCTTCCCCACCATCTCCACTCCAGCTCACCTTCCTCACCACGGGGAAATCTTCCTTAGCTGTTGCCACCAGCGGACTGCCCAACGCTGCACTTGTAGTCTGTACCGCCGACCTTTAACAACGTGGCCCAGTCCGTCTGCCTATTTTTATTAACTGACATTTGAGACGTATGTATTACCTTATGTTTTTATCATGGCATGCATTTATTAGACTCCTGGCACTGATAGAGTAAGAATTTTCTGGTTCTGTTATTAAAAGGAACTCTGATAGCTAGGCACAGGAAACTTCTCTGAGATACAAGTTTTAATGACCTGAGTTTGGAAGACTGGATGTGTGGGCGTTTGTGGGTGGGGCTACGGAGTGAGGCGGGGAGAGTGGCTGAGTTAAGGAGTGCCCAGCGGACCATTCCTTACCCCAAACTCACATGCGCTGCCATTTTCTACTTTGATAATGTAAGCCTTTTGCCGAGAATGTATGTGTGATCATATTTAGGAAGTTCCTAGGGACATCAGCCTCTGTCTGTTGGTCTTGTCTCTGTAACAGGGGTATGTGCTCTGGGGGGCAGAAAAGGGCTCTTCTCCTCCTAAGTGCCCAACACACTGCTGGGGCTGGGTGGGCTTGTGAACTTATTGTACTGGTTAGTAAAGCCAGAGGCCGTTTTGATGTAAACAACCTCCAAAGACAAAAATGTGTTGTCTGTTGTACTAGACTTAGCAAATATTTTGAGAGTAAACATAAATTTACCATGATTATCCAATGGGATTTGCCATTTTAATTTTGAACTGTATTAAAATATACTTTAAAGTATTGTAAAAATTGAAAGCACATTTAACTTTTCTAAAAAGTTAAAAATAAATTTTAATATTTTTCTAGAATGAATAAAAACTGAAACATTTTTTAAATAATTAAATGAAACAGGAGTATGAGATATAAAATTATACAGGTCTCACATAGGAAGGCAAAATATGTTAAATATATTAATAGGAAAATCAATATTTAAATATATCACCTTCTACCCTCTATTACTAAAAAGGTTTAGATATTATACTTCGTATCTAGTGTGCAGAAATGTCTTGGTGATTTCTCTTAATCATCAAGAGAAACTCGAATGTATTGTGCTCCTGCAGTTCAATGAACGGAGTTAGTCAACATTAGTCATGAAACTCCGGGCCATTGTATTACTAAATAATATTTTATTCATAATTCATGCTAAATGAGATATATTTGGATTTTTGTAATATCACTCGGAATCAAGAATGCAATCCTTTTTGCAAACCTTTAAAGAAATTGTAGGGTAAGCCTGACACCTGCTGGTTAAGATTTGTCACTTCATTTTTACATTTCAAATAAACTGCATTTTTCATTACAGCATAGAGATGTAATACACTTTGAAGCAATTCTACCTATTTATGAGATTTCCTAGTTTGTTACAAATTATTGAAGCTTAATGTTCTAATAATTGTCATAACCATAAGCTTTTCACATTTATTCCTGCTTCTTGATGACCATTGATAACAAATCTATGGCTATATATTTCAGAGTCTTTTCTACAGGGTCAAAGTTTTATTCATGCGTTTTTCTCTTGAGTAATTGAGTGCCTGTAGGTGAGGGTTTGCTAAGTGCTGCTGAACCTCCTGCAGAATTGCACTCCGCCTCTCCTTTTTCGGAGCCCTACCACACAACATACTGGCGGTAATGCTGCTGGCCAACCCCCACCAGGCCTGCACTGCCTCCACTCTTCTGGCTGACCTGAAGCACAGCCCTGGGGTCACCCATTACTCAGGCCATCCTGGAACCTCAGTTTCCTCATTTGTAAAACAGGGCTAATATATCTGCTTCTAGTTGTTTTGGGCATTAAATTAGGTAATGCATGAAAAGCACTTAGCTTCATTATTGTGATTTGTTAGCCTTAGAAGACATTACCCTATGTGTCTGTCATTCATCATTAGAAAATTTGCCAAGATAGGACTATGACTTTTCACCTCATCCATATTGCCTAATCCATTTTTTTATCCTTGTTTCCTTCCCTTTTGTACTGTGAAGATCCCCTTCATTGCCAGACAGACTTCACAGTCCCAGGGCCTAGAAATTTAGAGCATCAGCATGATGAAAATCATCTGGAGACTGGAGAGAAATGCTCCCACGGGTTCCCTGAACATTTGAAGCTTCTGTAGCTTTACTTACCTGTTAATTAGTGTGTGCTCATTAACCCTAACTTTGTATTTGCTAGAAAGAGGGATAACCATCACAACTTCAGTAAAGAAGAGCAAGTAAGGTAATTAGGTCAATAAATGTTAATTAGGTGCCACCCATAAACCATATGCAGTGACTGGGAGAGGTGCTGGGAATACAAGATGAGGAAAGAGCTGCCCCTCTCCAGAACAGTCTTGTTAGGGAACCATTGAGCTTGAGGGTGGTCTCGGAGACTTGTGTCACCCCCTGCTCACTTGGCATTCAGTTGCAGAAAATGAAAACTACTCTAGCTGGTTTAAGCAAAAAAGTGTTCATTGTCATCTATTCTCTGGTTTCCAAAATGGTTGGAATGGCTGAAAAAGTAGGCGGAGACTCCAGGAACAATTTCTAGCCCCAGAATCTCATTCTTGCAGAAGCAGAAAGCACTGAGAAGCTGCTTGCTGTAAAATCATGCTGCCTTAGCTATGCCAGCAAATGGATGCCTTGCATCCTGCCTTGATCCCGTTAACTCAGGTCTGAATGAAGAAACTTAAATCATCCCTGGAGCTGGACCTGCAAGGGCATCTGCAGATGCAGCATTTCACATTTACAGTGCTCAAAGACACGAGAAGGAAACCAGAACTGATGCCAACGGAGGCAGTCCTCAGTAGCTCATGCGTTGTTAACGCATGTACACGTTCTAATGGCTCTTGATACTGCCCAACTGCTTTTTTAAAAGGCTTGAAAAATTTACAATGGCAATGACAGCAAGTGAGACTCCTGTTTTCTGGTGCTTTAGAGTATCAGGGGATGGTAATCTCAGTGGACAAAAATGGATATTGAGTAATAAGGGGCAGCCTGTGTTTTCTGCCTTTCTCTCTTCTTTTCTTGGAATAAAGATTCCTATAGATTGTGGTTCAAGGCAACCTCCTGCTTGAAAGCTGAGGAATATAAATTCACTACTCTATGTTGATGGCTTACAAACAAAACAAGGCACTCATTTATATAATATAGGCTAAACAATTTTGGTCATTGTTGAAAACTACTGAACAAAGTAAGCGGGAGGCTTATTTTACTTTTATTAATCTAATTTATACTTTCCTCTTTCTTCTCCGGTTCTCCCTCCTATCTCTCCTAAATAGCTACCACCACTTGCCTTACAGAGAGGGATGTGGGCTTCAGGTCAGCTGACCTGACCCAGGAGGTGAGATTTTGCTGACGAACTTGAACCGTTGGAAGATGTGTAATATCTCGTCCAAGAGTATAGTCACCACGATGCAGATGCGGATGCACACAGAAGATGGCGTAAAGGACAGCGGCATACACTACCTAATTCCTTAAAGGGCCTCACAATGACTGGATCTTGGAGCAATGTGAACTTTTTACACAGCATTAGAAACAAATACAGGCTATTTATGACACACTGCCATAATGAGATCTTGTTCTTTATATACATGTGACATGCATATGCATAGAAAAATATCTAAAAGGATGAATGATAAATGCTGACGGCAATTATCATGGGGGGATGAGATAATAAGTGGATGTTTTTACTTTTACTCCTTGTATTTCCTGGATTGTTTGAAAATTTTAAAATAAGCGACACTACTTTAGTAATCAGATGGGAAAAATAAACCTCTTAAAAAGTGAGAAATAACCTGTATTTGTTTTTAATATTGTGTAAAAAGTTCACTTTGCTCCAAAATAATATATCATAAATACCTCAAAGGGGCGTGCAGACTCATATTACATAACTGGTGAGAATGTGTTTTTGTACATTGTGTGGTATTATGAAAAAGCACTGCAGTAAATTTTTCTAAGTCCCAATCTCTCCTTACTTAGAATTAATAGGTCTGATGCCTTTAAGTAGGTTTAATTTCAGAATTTTATTTTAAATGTATTTTTGTGGCATAACATATTATCTGTGGTACTCTTACTGAAATCATTTATGATGGTCAAATTCTAACAATTTTTGCAACAAGTTTTCATAAAAAATAGAAAAAGTTTACATTATGTATCATTTTGGACTTATTTTCTTACATTTTCAAAATAATTTCCTATAATTGTTAGTTTCAGAGAAAATTTATGGGAAATTACAGAACAACTGCAAAGTTCTTTATAATAAAATTCATGATAAAAATAATTTTTTACAGGTTGAAAGTTTATCAAAAGGTATGTGGATTATAAATATATTTTGGCAAGCTGGTGGATTTAAGGGCAATTTAAAAGTTGTCCAGTTAAATTACTACAAATACGACATGTTTGATACAACCTAATTTGTAAGTCTAACACCAATGATCATCTCTTGCTGCTAAAACACAGGAATAATTTATTGAAAAATCCTTGAGAACTACAAAGAGTCTGATGTCTTCATAAAGATTCTTTTATAAGTTGTGCTAATCTCTGGAAGGCCTGGAATTGAAAATAGATAAGAATTAATGATATTAGGATGTTTTTTAGGAAGAGTGTCAGGACTTCAAAAATTCAAACAAAGAATATCGAGCTAAGATTGGGATAAGGCAATGAAAAATCAAATTTAACATCAATTTTATCACGGGAGGACACCATCAGTGTCACAATGTATGTAGACATAAACATGTTGGATGTCCAGGATTTTTCTCTTGTTGTTCTTGTAGCCCTCAGGTCATAATTTTGTTTTTGTTTCCATATCATGTTTTACTTTTTTATGTAATCTCTCACCTGCATATATACATCCTATCGAGTTTCAATTGTCCAACTCTATTATATATATAAAAAAACTTATGCAAAGCATATTTGATGACATAAGAAAGCAAGTAAATAAAGAACACAGAAAGAACCAGTCCATCTGCAAATAGAAGTATAAACTCATCTTAAAGTTAATGGCATCATTCAGTTTCTGGATCTTCTGTTTGGATTCCCAGACATGCAATTCTTAGGAACTTATTTCTGTGCTTGTTATTTTGGTTAAAGCTAGACTTTGATTAATTGGAGAATATTATTTTCTGTGACTTGCTGATTTTTTTTTTCTTTAATGAAAGAGACTGCTGGCTTCAATTTGTACCTTTGGCTTATGTTAATTCTACAAAGGAAAGAGATTTTCTTCATACCTTATTGGTAATCAGTGAACACTGTTCAGTTGGTCTGAAACTATTCATGAAAACAATAAAATTACATTCCAACTCATTCTCTTCATTTGTTTATAGAAGTCTAGCAACAAAGTAAAGTGTCTTTTAATAGTAGTTCATGGCTTTTCAACTAATACCTGTTTTTGAGAAACCCAAGAAGACATTAAAGCATATTGGAATTCATAAAATAAACTCATGCACCAAGAAATAGAATTGATCGATAGGGTTACTCTGAAGAAAATACTGTACTTACTGTATCCATTTGTTCTGGAGAAGCCAAAGAGAAGGATGCTCTGAAGTAAGGGCAAGGAGCTGAGTTATCAATGTAGAAAGCATTTCCAGGAACCATTAGTATCTAAGAGAGTTTATGGGGAATAAGTGACAACCCATTAAAGAAAAACTGAAAGAAAATGTAGGTAAGTCAGAGCTCAGAATGAGGAAAGACTTAAAAAATTAAAGGCAATTAATCAAATCACAAGAAAAATTTATATAAAAATTCTGTATATCATACAATAAACAAAGCTAAAAGGAGAGAAATTGGAAAAATGCTTACAATGAATATGGTAAGTGCAACATCTCCACATAAAAAAGAATTCACAGAAACTGAGAAGAAAAACACTAGACTTCTAGCCATAATGAGATAGGGAAGCTTACAAAGGAAATAAAAATAGTAAATGTGTAACCTAACTAGAAAAGTAATGTAAGTTCAAACAGTAAGATACCATTTTTAAGTTATCAAATTTGGAAATGACTTTTAGGCTGGGATCTGAAGGACAGGTAGGTGTTGGCCAACCAAAAAGTAGAGGAAGTAGGGGAAGAGTATTTTAGGGAGAATATGGGGCATAAAAGGCCTGAGAGGGGGAGAAGACTATCCCCCTTAACTGAAAGAAGGTAAAAAAATTAATACACAAAGAAGGATTAACAATGTTAAGCGAGCATGTCCAGACACAGTGGTGAGAACCACTGTTATTATACATACACATACATATGTATATGACCACACATGTATTACACACATGTGTCCTCTGCTTCCTGGGCATACACACATATTCGATTCCCCAGCCTCTTTCCAATGATATGTGGACACATGACTGCATCCCAGCCAGTGGATGTGAAGTGACGTGTGCTACTTTGAGGCCTGACCTGTGAAATTCTTCCCCTGTGGGATCCACCATCCTCTTTCCATTTTGTAGCCATGTGGAACCTAAATGTTGAAGACTGAAGAACAAGGAGATGGAAGGAACGAGGGTCTCTGAATCATTGCTTGGAGCAGAGCTGCCTGCAGATCACATACCTGAAAATTTTGTGTGAGTTGGAATATACTTTGATTGTGTTAAGTCTTCGAGACTGTTATGTAGTACCATAAGAAGCATTCATGACATTCAAAAGCATTAAGTAACTGCTTGCTGTTACATGGTATAAATCTGGGCATTGTCTGCTGAAGTAAGATGAGTAGGGAGTGAAAGGATTTCAGGCACTCTGGGGAAAATATTTCAAGGAGGAAGTCAGGTTTTTTTTGTGTCCTTAATAACAGTAAAATGAAAAAATCATTTTTCCCAATATAGCGGAAAAGTTGTGGGATATGCTCGAAGCAAGTTGCTGAAAGAGAAGGAGGGAGCAGTAAAAAAAAGCTTTACAAGATGACCAAAGTCTGGGCTCAGGCAGTGGTGGTAAAGTTGGAGATTATTCAGAAAGAGTAAAGGTACATGCAACAGGATATGTGGAATAAATTAAGAGGACTGAAAAAAACCTACAATAAAATATGAAATCTATCCCCGTGGCACATAGCTCAGAGATACATGCATATAGTCACTTACCAAATGTTCTTAAAGATAATGGCATTGATAGAAAAACAAAGAAAATATAAGATTGATTTGTTACACTAAAATGTATTTCTTTGAAATAGTTAAGTTTTTATTAAGTACCTACTGTGCGCTGTTACTAGGATTAGAACAGTTCATAAATCATGCATCCTGCCCTCCACTGAGATGGTCAGACAGGAAGAATGAGCTTCCCGATGCAGTGGGGCTAGCCCCGGAGTCCAGCCAGTCACTAGGTCTGACCCTCAGAGTACTTCATCTCCCACGCACTAAGGAGCAGGGCACTTCCCCAACATCAACACCTGTCCTTTTGTACAATCTATTCTGTTGCTTCGAGACAAAATTAATGTTACAAATAGATTCTAGTTTTTGCAGAAGAGTGACAAACATGATAAAGGAATTAATTAATGGAGAAAGGATGATTTATTTGGTAAATTGGAAAGTTAAACAAAAATATTTGGATTTCTAAGCTTAATCAATACCCCTGAATGAAATCTAAATAGATTTATTATTTAAGTACAAAGGAGAATTTAAAAAACACAGAATAAATCCTTATGGGCTAATCTGAAGTGAAAACAGCAGGACAGAAACCTTTCTGTGTAATTTTAACCATGTAAAAGAATTGCACAAAATACCAACTATATACAAGCTCTCCAAGGAAATACCCCACCAATGGCCATAAAATCTGGGTGGTGAAATTATGGGCTATTTAAAATTTTTTCATTATACTTTTGTTCATTTTCTAAGTTTTCTACCATGAGTATGCCTTATTTTCATAATCGGGGGGAAAATCCTCTAATTTTAAACACCAAAAGGCTAATACCTATCGAGCATGTACTAGTCTAAGTGCTTTGTATGTATTAATACAATCATCATAGCAACTTTGTGATGGAGGAAGTCTCATTATTACCATTTTACAGGTAAAACTCAGGGAGGGTAACTTAGCCACATGTCCAATAAAGGGTGGAGCTGGAATTCAAACCCAAGGGATGTGGCTCCAGTGACTGTGCTCTTAGCCACTAAATCAACCAGTAGCTGAGATGAATGACTAGATTCCCATTAATTTAGACCAGAAGAATAATTATGTAACCCCCAAAATCTATTATGATTTTGATAATGAGATAACATATTTGATATTAAAACATGAATTGGGGTGGTGGACACTGATAAACATTTCTCTCCATTTTTTTTTAATCCTCACTGGAGGACATGTTTTTCATTGCTTTTAGAGAGAAGAGGGGAATGAGGAAGGGAGAGAAACGTCGCTGTGAGACGACGCAATGAGTGGTTGCCTCCTATCCTTTCTGGGACCGGGGATCGCCTGCCTCTGGACTGAAGATTGCAGGCCCCTTGACTGACCAAATCTGCAACCTAGGCATGTGCCTAAGTCAGGAATTGAACCGGTAGCATTTCAGTTACTGGTTGACGCTCCAATTAACTGAGCCACACTGGCCAGGGCTCCATTTTTGTTTTCTAAGAGTTTTTAAATTTATTTTTCAGAGAGAAGGGAAAGGAAGGAGAAAGAAAGGGAGAGAAACATTAATGTGTGGTTGCCCCCCACACGCCTCCAACTGGGGACCTGGCCTGTAACCCAGGCATGTGTCCCAACTGGCACAGGGCTCCATTTTTAAGTAAGAAACTATGTTAAAGAAAAATCTCCTCCCTTTTTACCTCTTTCTTAATGGCTTTTTCTTCAATCAGTTTTTTTGCATCATGAATGCCCTTAATTTTAACCCATATAAACATTCCAGCAGTAGGAACATGCCACTCTGCCAAACCTGCAAAAAGAAGGGAACAAATATCTCGTGAAGCTATTTTTGATGTCACACATATCATTTAATGACATAATTGCAGGAACTGTAAACTAGTATTTTCCATAAAATTTCCTGCAGTGGTAGTATTTAAAAAATATAATTCTATGAGTCCTGAAAATTGGTGTTTGAGTTTTATTTCAAAAAGCGAGTGAGAGAGGGGGTGAAGGGAGGGAGGGAGACTCCTGTGTGCGAATTTACAATTTTGGTCAGTTTCAGGTTAGTGCAAGAAATCTCATGCTTTCGTCCACTTCCCGTGGTTAGAACCATACCTGAGCCAAATATAACTCTTTTAGTTTTAGAAGGGCATTCTTCAACTCTTTCTGAATTCTTCCTGTGTTTTAATAAATCCTATCACTTATGTAATGGTGTAGAAGTCCAATGAATGAAAGTTTCTATCAGGATGTAATCAATTATGAAAAGAAGTACTTAAGGTCAGGAATTCCAGGTGCATTCTGTAGGCTTTATGCTTTGTTGATTATTAGGACAGAAAAACCAAGAAGGAAGGATAATTATTTCGATTCTGATTGTTATCTTCTTTTAAAAATAAAGTTGCTATTGATTAAAACCTTTTCTTCAACTCCGCTGTACAAAATGGTAGAGTAGAGTAGTACTCTATGGTGGTAGAATAGTACTCTTTATGAAAAACATAATTCTGTTTTTACCACGACTTCATAGGAAATGAGGTATGACAGAATTAAGGAATTGGTAGTTTTTGCTTACTACTATTTATACAAAGGCATTTTTAATGACATAATTAAAGCCATGTAATTTATTTTACTTTCTTATTTTTAATAGAAAATTAAATATAAACCATCCCTCAATCAAATCAGCAATAGATAGTATTAGACAGATAAATGAGATTAGTGACTAAAAGGCAAATCATTTGCAATGAGAAATCTCCCATGGATTTGTACTATTTTACCTTTAGGTAATCCAGTTAGAAAAGGAGCATGTTGTCTGTTTCACAATTCCTCTTCTATTTAGAGGAAAAGTTTGAAATAACTCTAAAAGCTTTTGAGTATAGAGGTTATTTAGCTTGAGATAACTTATTGCTGGTTGATTATTAGACTAAATGGTCTCTTTTTTTAAACCACAAATTCTTTGCAGTGAACAGGTAAAACGGAGATAGGTAGACATGTGCCTGAGTTTGCAGACTGTTACTTCTGAGATTATTTATAGGGTAGTATTTTCTTACAAAAATACTCCTGCTCTCTTGTTTCCTGCCCCCCAGGATTATTAACAACACTATGCAGTGTTTATCCCTCATTCACATCAGTGCTACTGTTTAGCACAGGGTGGGATATACGTTCCACTCACCTCTTAACCACTTATCTGCAGCTGCCAGTATTGCATCCTTCTGCTCCCTATAGTAATCAGTAACCCTAGAAGAAGAAAACAATGAAAAGCATGTGTTTAGTACACTGACTGCAGAAGCTAAGGGGCTCTATAAGAATGTTTTCTGTCTTGATTAAAATGAATGTTTGATAAGGGAATAGAGTATATTTATTTGACCTGGTGGTACACTTTTTACCTTTACGTTTTTCCCTTTATTGTGGAATAATGAAAAATTCAGGATTATAAAGTGAAGTCCATTTCTATGTAAAAAATGGGACCTAAGATATAATACCTGTCTACGTGAGCCAGGAAGCCCTCTTCTCCCCATTGGTGAAGAAGATGGGATATCATAAGCTAAAAGAGATAAGACAATAACAAATGTCAGGGTTCACCCTCTAGAATGTGTTTTTCTCCAGTCACTCTTGATTACACGTAAACCACCATAAGAAACTATAACAAGCTGAACCAAGCTTTATACAGTCAATGATTTAGAGTAAATGTTAATTAATAACAGTGACAATAAAAATGGCAAATATTAATATAGTACTTGCTATGTGCCAGGAACTATTATTACTATATTTTAGCTAATTTAATCTTGTAATACCCTTATGAGGCAGGTTATTATTTCTATTTTACTGGTGGGAAAACTGAGAAACAAGGGTTAAGGTAACTTTCCTGAGGTCACACAGGCAGTCATAGAGCCTGGGTTCAAGTCAGACTGTCCAGCACCAGGTCTGTGCCATTGACAGCCATACTGTATACTTCCTCTATAATACAAGAAATACATAGTACTTATAATATATACAACTGTGTAACATATGTGGGTGTTTTTCTATTTAAAATGGAAATTCTAAGCATCATAAATGCATAGTGAATTTTTGTTGATAACAGATACAAAAATTAAAAAAAAAAGAAAGGAAAACATCTCCAACTCGATAAGGCACTTTATGGAATGTAAAATATCAAACAAATATCCTATTCCACATAAACTTTTGTATGCATTTTGAGTTCTTAGGTAGCAATTCTATTTTTTTTTTCATTTTTAAAATATTTTTATTGATTATGCCATTACAGTTGTCCCATTTCCCCCCCTTCATTCCCCTCCACCCTGCACACCCCTTCCCCCACCCACACTCCCCCTCTTTAGTTCATGTCCCTGTGTCATAAGTTCTTTAGCTTCTACATTTCCCACACTACTCTTGCCCTCTCCCTGTCTATTTTCTCCTCGCCGTCTATGCTACTTATTCTCTGAACTTTCTCCCCTGCCTCCTCCTCCTATTCCCCTGTTGCTATCCTTCCAGGTGATCTCCATTTCTGTGACTCTGCTCCTGTTTTTGGTGACCGCTTAGTCTGCTTTTGTTTTAGATGTGGTTGTTAATAACTGTGAGTTTGCTGTCCTTTCACTGTTCATATTTTTTATCTTCTTTTTCTTAAATAAGTCCCTTTAACATTTCATATAATAAGGGCTTTGTGATGATGAACTCCTTGAACTTCACCTTATCTGAGAAGTGCTTTATCTGCCCTTCCATTCTAAATGAAAGCTTTGCTCAATAGAATAGTCTTGGATGTAGGTCCTTGCCTTTCATGACTTGGAATACTTCTTTCCAGCCTCTTCTTGCCTGTAAGGTCTCTTTTGAGAAATCAACTGACAGTCTGATGGGAACTCCTTTGTAGGTGACTGTCCCCTTATCTATTGCTGCTTCTAGAATTCTCTCCTTCATTTTAATCTTGGCTAATGTAATGATGAGGTGCCTTGGTGTGTTCCTCCTTGGGTCCACTTTCTTTGGAATTCTCTGAGCTTCCTGGACTGCCTGGAAGTCTATTTCCTTTGCCAGATTGGGGAAGTTCTCCTTTATTATTCGTTCAAATAAGTTTTCCACTTGTTGCTCTTCCTCTTCCCCTTCTGGTACTCCTATAATTCGGATGTTGGAACATTTGAAGATATCCTGGAAGTTCCTAAGCCTCTCCTCATTTTTTTGAATTCTTGTTTCTTCATTCTTTTCTGCTTGGTTGTTTGTTTCTTCCTTCTGGTCCACTCCATTGATTTGAGTGGACCCTTCTGGTCCACTCCATTGAAGGAATTTTTTCCTTCCCATCACTATTGGTTCCTTGTGTATTTTCCTTCATTTCACTTAGTGTAGCCTTCATTTGTTCATCTAATTTGTGACCAAAATCAACCAATTCTGTGAGCATCCTGATCACCAGGGTTTTGAACTGTGCATCTGATAGGTCAGCTATCTCTTGGTTGCTTAAAAGTATTGGCTCTGGGGCTCTGAGCTGTTCTTCTGTTTGAGTCATTTTTGGTCAGGTGGCACCTGTTGTGTATGGGTGGTGGAGCCTTAGGTATTCACCAGGGCGGGGCAACCCAGTTGCAGGGTTGTGATGCTGTCTGTGGGGGCGGGGTCAGAGAGGGAACAATGACACCTGTTCCTCGCTCTCTCGGATTTGTGACCCCTCTGCTGCCTCTCACAAGCAAACTGGGTCCCCCTGGCGCTGGTTCCCAGGTGGGCGGGCCTATGCATGCTCCAGGACCCTGTGGGTCTCCCCAACGATCTCTCCTGTGAGGCTGGGAGTCTCTCCTGGCACCTTTTCAATCAGTGTTTTTAGGTTTTATTTCCCATTGCTGGGGCTCTGAGCTGTGCAGTTTGTCTCACTGACTGCTCTTGCCTAGTTTATCTGTGCGTGAATGTGTGTCCATTGTTGGCCAACTGCCCTGCATGTCCTGCGTGCTCTGCTCGTCTCCTCCCCACGTCTGGGGTCTGTAAGCTCTGTGCCACCTATGCTCCCCGGCACTCCTGGGTCTGCCAGCCACTGCCTTTTTCTGCCGTGTTCCCTCTCCACCGACTGCCAACTCCGACCCTCTTACCGGTCTGGTTGAATGGTTGTTCGACTTTCGTAGTTCAATTTTCTGTGTCCTGGTTGTGTTATTGTTTGTAAATCTTCATTGTCCTTAATCTTGGTTGTGCGAGGAGGCACAGTGTTTCCACCTATACCTCCATCTTGATCAGCAATTTTATACTTAAGGTCTAATTCTGAAGATTACATTAGGGACAGATCCAATATTCCTCAAAGCTTGTGTGGAAATTTATATATTCTCCAACATTAACTTTATTTTAATTCAAATACACACCAACCAGTGTTTTTAGGAAGGCTAGCACATGTTCAATGAAGGAGATGAGTCACCAGGCAGGTTTGTAATTCTGTTCTCATTACAGGTTTTAAGACAAAGAAGCCCAAGTTCCAGTACTTCATCAGGCTCAGTTCCACTATGTGCAATTCAACAGTTTTTATGGAGTTCTGGGGCTACGTGCTGGGGATGCCAGAGGAGTAAGATGGCCTGACTCTCAAGGAGTTTAGTCTACGCTATAAAATAACACCAGCTTATAAGCCAGCCCTCATTTGTCCGATAGAGTAAACGTGTGCAGTGTCAGGTTTTTAGATTCAGTCCATACTGGCACTAGAGATTCAATACCAGTGATTTCCCTCCCTGCCACCTTAACCCAATCTTACTTGCCAACATCCATTTTCTATTCTTATCAAATTAAATTTTTTTCCTATTTCCTAAATTGTCCTTACCTGTGTAAAAGTGCTGGTGTGCAGTGTTGAGACTTGTGTGTGTAAAACAACTCTCTCTATCAAGGGTTTTGGACCAGATATAAACCCTATCCTCAACCTACACAAAAAAAGAGAAAAGGCACAATAGCACTCCTGTATCAACAATGAGTCCCTGTCACTCTCCTGATTTCTTTAGGGAGAGAGTCATGACCTGGGGCAAATGGACCTAGATGATGAAAACATTCTAATAAAGCTAACTACTTCTCATTTACCATTCGAATTTAAATTTAAGTGTACATTTAAAATATAATGCAAGTTTGACCAAGAATTCTTAAATGTGCTCTATTGTACATGTAACCAAACATCTGATCTGTTCCTCTGCAACTTTAGATTAATGTCCAGGTTCCTTTCATAATTGGAGATGAACAGAGAGAAAAGGCCTATATCCAAATTACTAATTTAACTGGCGTGTTAAGGCAAGTAGAATACAAGCATCTTAAATGAGAAGAATGTCTTGGACTGAAAGATGCTGAGGCACATTTCTATCTCTCTGAGATCTAGCCTTGAGTTAGAGACACAGGGCCTTACCCAGCAGACAGGATCTTTGAGAAAGAGTCAGATCTGATGACACGCCCATCAATGTCCATGGAAAGAAATGACGGTGTCCAGGGCTTGAAGTGGAAAAAGTAAACACTATTGGTTTGAGAACTCGGTTAGTGACTGTGTAATTACTTCCTGTGGAGGCTGGAAAGGGTGTGGATTCGGATTAACAGCAGCACAACCATCTTTCCCATTACCTTTACCTCAACCCTCTAAAATGGAATATAGACAGAGTCGTGTGTTTTTTTTATTAGCATACACCTGTCTTCATGACTTTTCTGCCAAAAGTACAAACAAGGGTTTACTCATTTTCTTAAGATGCCATTACTATGCATTAGGTCCTCCTTGCCCCATGGGTTGAAATCCAAGATGAACAGATTTAGAGAAAAGATTCAAGAAAAGAACTGGAAATTTATAAACAAGGTGAGACTGAAGGGGAGAAATTTTGTCAACATGAAATACTGACTTAAGTATTTACTCAAGAAGTAGATGCATACAAGGAAGGGGGCCGTGGCCATGATGAGAGTGAGGTGTAATGCATTCAGGCAATACATCCAGAAAAATCAAGAGTTTTTCTTTTCTGTAGATTTTCTTTTCTGTAGAAGGTATCAAATCCATGTATATGTTCTTTGCAGCCCTGACAGCAAATAAAGTGTTTGATTTTGAAAAATCAGGCATTGGGAGCACGCATCCCTCCCACTGTCTGCTAGTAAAGAGTGGTTGTGAGAGTGGTGTGCTACAGAGGGAGTCTAAAACCCAGTGTTCTGCAGCTACGACCCAGGACCTTCACCACGGGGAGGGCTAATAGTGTCCTGCTGCCAGGAATGCCTTATCTGATGTCTGTGAGGGACGTCACTAATTGAGCACAGCCCTTCTTCTCTTTCAGCTTGAACGCAGCTTCCAGATCCTTTTCAGACATCATTCCAATCAGCTGTTACCAAGAGACGGTAGGTGATATGTAGGAGGAAACACCTCAGACCCCTGGTACCATGATTAAGGAGCTATGCCCTAGGTAATGGAGTTCATGACCGTGGCCCTGACCTTCTCTTTTGTTCAATGTATGGAACAGAGAGCCAGCGACTATTTTTAAGGTAAGTAATTCCTAGAAAGAGCTGTAATATCAGCAATGAAAAGTACTAATTCCATAATAAAACTAAAAGACTGAAAGTTGAAGTGGAAGCAAATTAACAATCATTTAGTTCCAACGTAAAAGTGGATTAGCAGCCAGGCTAAAATCAAGTGCAGAGCAAGAACTTACAACCATTTACCTTCTAATTGTGAAATATGTTCACATCGTCACTTACCTTGTTGAACTGGAGAAAGTAGTATGGATCATCTTCTATTATGAGGAAATCATATTTTCTTGCGAGCTAAAAAAGGTTAAAGTAGTGCATTTATTTCTTAAGAGCTATCTAAAGTTAAAAGCATTTGGAATCACAATTCTTTGTGCTCCTTCGTTGGAAAAGCTATTGAGGGCATACTGTCTAGACAATGAAGATAAAAAGATGAGGCTGTGAAGGCTCTTTTTCTCATGGAACTTCCATTCTATAGTGGGAAAGGCAGAATACACATAAGCCAATGGATAGTGAGCAGAAGAAATGTTAGATGGGGGACCTTAAGGGCTGGGCAAAACATTACACAGGGTGATGTTTGAAAAAGAGAGAAACGGAGTAATTGTTTTGGGTTGAATTGCTGGGAAGCCTTTCCTGACAAGATAACACAGGTCTCAGAATGACAAGAAAGAGACAGTTGTGCAAATACCAGGGAAGAAGCTTGTAGACTAAGGGATGAGCAAAGAGCAGAGGCCCTTGGGTGAGACAGAAGCGTGGCACATGTAAGGGTTAGAGAGATGGCCAGTGTGAGTGCGCAAGGGGGCTGCAACGACAGTAAGAGCCTCTGCGAGGCAGACACACAATTTTGGGATTTTAACTGCAAGCAGAAGCCACCAGAGGGCTGGAAACAGGAGGACCTAAGACTTTGGCTTTCATTTCTGTTTCAGCAGGGGAAGGACATGGGTGGCTGTGTGAAGAAGAATGGTTAGACAGCAAGAGTGGAGAGCAGCGGAAAGTCCCTGCAGACCGGGGAGGGAAGGAGGTAGTTTCTGGGAAGATGGCGATAGCAGTGGCTGGAGGGAAACGGACGGATTTGGATAAATTTATTGGTTGAGCTCACAGAATGGATTGGATATAGCAGTGGGGTGGTTGGGGAGGAGAGGGAAAGAGGAATAACAGGTAATTGATCGTGCTGGCACAGTATATGGAGATGAAGAATGTTAACTGGTGGGGGATGCGAGGTCTGGGGTGTGACTGGACAAAATCAAGAGTTCCGTGTGGCCATGTGAGGTTTGAAATACCTTTAGGCATTTATGTTGGATGTTGGAAACAGAAGTTGGGTAGAGAAGTGTGGCGTTTAGGCATTTCCACTATAGAATGCAATTTACAGCCATAGAGCCGGGTGAGGGTGTCTAAGGAGAGCATGTAAATAAGAGAAACTGAGGACAGGGCCAGGAGTGTGTGAAAAAGAAGAATCAGACAGTATTTTGATGATGTACATATTGAATAGAAGGAACTGTTTGAAACCTTATGATTCCACTGCAATGCTTAAGCTCTGTATTATTTTAATAAGGGTGTGGTACTTATTTTGAAAAACTATTGGTAGTGAAAGGCTAGAGATCACAGTCAGGTACATAAAAAAGACTTTACAAAAGGCACATTTCTCTTGTTTTTCAAAGACTTCTGAATAGCTCCATATTTATTTGATACTTTTAAAAAATGTTTATGGTGAAAAGCTTAAGGATCATTTTCAGGTACCTAGAATACACTTTACAAAAGGAACGTGCCTCTTATTTTCAAAGAGTTTCTTTGTAAATTGAAATGACAAATAGAAATAAAAGAGACAAGCTGAAAATATAAATATAAAATAGTGAAAATCAAACTTGGGGTTCAAATATTAAATAACATCATAAAATTTAACATCAGGCCAAGGATTCTGTTTCTTTCTATGAAAATATCAACTAAAAGGGGGAAAAATCTCATAGTTAACAAAGGATGTAGTAATTTCTTGTGTTTAAATTCGTTAGGACCCTTGACATAGATGACTTCCTCTTATTAAAACTTATCTATTTTGAAAGCAAGAAGCTAATAAAGGGCACTTGCATAGTACTCCTCTAAAAAGTCAGCAACAACAAAAAACAAGAACTAGCCACGTGACTCCTTTTAAAATACCTCATAGATTTCCTTTTTGCGGTTACTTGTTAGTGAGTTTCCAGTAGGGTTGTTGCCATTTGGGACAATATAAAGAAATTTGGGGGTGTTTTTCTTGGGGTTCCTTGAATCTTCTGGTCTCCATTTGGAAAGTATTTCTTTGAGGGACTCTGGAATAATCCCATATTCATCGCTGGGAACACTAATCATGTTGCAGCCAAGTGGTTGTAGCTGTTGAGCACAAAGGAAAAAAGAAAGCCCAAGACTCAGAACTGATTAACAAAATGATTCTTATACTGAGAATGTTACCCTCAATACCATTAACAGACAACCTGCACTCAGCTCTACCTCCAGAGGGATTAACTTGTATATTCTAATCCTGTTGTTGCCCTGGGGCAGATCCCATTATCATTCAAAAATATTCCATCAGTTTCCAGTGGAAGGATCACACTTCCCTGCTCCTGTAAGCCAGGCTTGGCTGTGTGTCTTGCTCTGGCCAGTAAATTGTGAGCTGAAGTAGTGTGTATTCCTTCCAAGCAGAAGCTTTAAAATCCAGCTTGCACTTCTCTGTTTCTCTTCCCCTCTCTGCTCTAAGACTCGCAGTGTTCCAGAAAGAGACTGCTTCTGTCATCTTGGGGCTTGGGATGAAGATGACATGACACACAGCTACAGTCACCTTGCAGTAGACAGGTAGTGTGGGAGAGAAAGAAGTCTTTGTAGCTGTAAGCCACTGAGACACTAGGGGCATTTTTTGTACCGCACAACCTAGCCTCTTCTGATTGAATTATCATTATACGTATAGTTAGAACTGATTCATAAAGTAGATGTTTATTAATACATTTTCTGATGGAGTAATTCTATAAAGCATCTGTTATGCTAATACATATAATAGTTACAAGGAGAGGTGGCGTTCAAAATATTTACCAAGGGCTGTAGCAATGGGTACATCAGATACACCTGCAGGCTGGAAGGGGGTCCTGGAGGCTCCCTGCCAGTATCGATTCTGTATCATGGGATGTTTAGGGTGGTCTTGGGAGAGACGCTGGGAAAACCAGGGTGTAATGGGTGTGATGAGGCACTGGGTAGCAGCTAACGGAGGGGTGTGGAAGCATTTCAATGTTTTACCACCTGCTAAGGCTGAACTGGCAGGTAGTGGCCTTGCTTACAGACGTAATTTTATAAAAGTACTATGGAATCTTATTCTTGGATGAAAACAGACATTTAAAAATCAGAAATGAAGAAATAGCAATAATTGAATGAGGTTCTCAAAAATTTTTTTCCAAGGATAAGCACGCTTTTTAACAGTCCAGCGTAGAACTGTGCAACACCCTCCTTCTGACAAATTTAGATGGTCCTGGATGGAGGGGGACGAGAGTTTGGGGTGGTGTATTATAGAGTGGTACACCTGAAACTTGTATGATGTTATTAACCACTGTCACCCCAGTAAATTTAACAAACAATAAGATAAAGGTCTTACCATGAATCAAACAAATTTATGTTGGGCCATGAAATGAACAATATTGCTTATTAGCATCCTTCCTCACGGCTTGGCACACGGTTTCTGTCTGGGTATGTGAAAACGTTGTGTGTGTTTGTATGCATGCTCTTTACTTAGACACAAGTTTTATATTTATAGGCATATGGGATCGTAAGTCTTAGGAATTTATGAAAATAATTACTAATTAGTGTCAAACCATTAGAAAAAAGCAATTAATTTTTTTAACTGAGGTAAGATCCATATACAAAATATGGACATTTAAAAGTATAAAGTTCAATGCCATTGATTACATTCACAGTGTGTGCACCCGTCACCACCATCAATTTCCAAATTCCTTTCATCACCCCAGACAGAAACTCTGTACTCCCACTCCTCCCTCCCTCTAGACCCTGGCGATGTCTGTTCTACCTCCGTCTCTATGAATTTACCTGTTCTAGACATTTCACACAATACATGTCCCTTGTGCCTGGCTCCTTTCAGTGGGCATAACGTTTCCAAGGTTTATCCCTGTGGCAGCATGTGTCGGAACTTTGCTCCTTTTGTAGCTGAGTAGTATCCCATTGTGTGTGTAAACTACATTTTGTTTATTTATTCACCTGCTCATGGACACCTGGGTTGCTCCCACCTTTTGGCTATTGTGAAGAATGTTGCAGTGAATGTGTGTGTTTCTGTCTGAGTCCCAGTGTTCACTTCTTTCTGGGTATATATTAGGAGTGGAATTGGTGACTCAGACATGGTAATTCTACGTTTAAAATTTTGAGGAACTGAAAAAATGGTTTCCACAGTAGCTGCACCATTTTACATTTCCACTAACCATGTACAAAGGTTCCGATTTCTCCACATATCCACCAATATTTGCTATGTTCCATTTAAAAAAAAATAGCCATCCCAGAGGGAGAGTGAAGTTGTCTCTCCCTCTGGTTTTGATTTGCATTTCCCTACTGACTAATGACGTTGACTATCTTTTCATATCCTTATTAACCATTTGTATATCTTCTTTGGAGAAGTCTGTTCAAGTCTTTGTCTATTTTTAAATTTGTTTGTCTTTTGTTGTCGAGTTACAGATCTTTATATATTCTGGATATTAAAGCCTCATCAGATATATGATTTGCAAATACTTTCTCCCATTCTTTAGGCTATCTTTTCACATTATTCATAATATAATTTGGTGCTTAACCGTTAATTTTTTAATGAAGTCCAATTATCTATTGATATTTGTTGTCATTGCTTGTGTTTTTAGTGTCGTATCTAAGAATTCAGTGAGAAACACAAGGTCAGGATTTGCCCTTGTGTTTTCTTTTAAGAGTTTATAGTTTTACCTCTTACATTTAGGTTTTTAATTCATTTTGAGTTAAAATTTTATATGGTGTGGAGTAAGGGTCCATTTTCTTTCTTTTTTCATCTGGAAATCCAGTTTTCCCATACAAATTCATTGAAGAGACTGTTCTTTTCCTACTGAATGGTTTTAGTACCCCTGTCAAAATCAATTGGCCACAAGTGTACGGGTTTATTTCCGGACTCTCAATTCTGTTCCATTGGAATGATGTCCCCTCCTTATGCCAGTACTGCACCCTTTCGATTACTGCAGCTTTGCAGATGGTTTTAAAGTGGGGAAGTGTGAGGACTCCAATTATGTTCTGCTTTTTCAGGGTTCTTATGGTTATTAGGGCCCTTTCCAACCCCATGCGAATTGGAGGATTGGCTTTTCTATATCTGCAAAAAGGCTATGAACATCTTGATAGAGATTGCACTGAATCTGTAGCTTGCTTTGGCAGTACTGACATCTCAACAATATTAACTCTTTCAATCCATGAATAGGTGATGTCTTGGATGTTATAAATGAAAATTGTTTTTTAATTTTCTTTTCAGATTGTTCTTTGGAAAAAGAAATTTTTATAATATCAATTTTATCTCTACTTGGGAATGTTGAATAATATCACTTTCATCAAGACTAGCTAATTGCTCTATATGTTGATTTTTAAGAAGGTTTTCTAAATTTTATTTATTTTTTAGAAACATGGGAAGGAAATGAGAGAGAAGGAGAAAAAGATTGATGTGAGAAATATCGATCAATTGCCTGTCACATGCACCCCAACTGGGGACCAAAACTGCAACCCAGGCATATAAATTGAACCAGGGACCTTTTGCTTTGCAGTACAACTCCCAACCAACTGAGCCACACCAATCAGGGCTATATATTGATTTTTACGAAGATCATTTTAAATTTGAATGGAAGAGAAAATCAATGAAATTAGAATCAATAGAGCATAAAGGTCATCTCATTCAACGCCCCTACTTTAGGCCAGAAGTAATTCTACGATGTTTGTGTTCGATGGCAATCAAGTGCAATGAGCATCTGCAGTGATGGGCAGTGCTCTACCTGCTTAAGGAGTAGTCAGGCAAGACAGTGGGAAAGTTGTTATACTGAGTTGGAATTGCTTCTCTGTAGTGTCTAGCCTTTGGTTCCAGTTCTCTCACCTAAGGACACGCACAAACAAATCTAATTCCCCCGTCACATGCTGACTTCTGTGTATTTGAGGGCAGTTCTCCTATATACTGAGTCTTCCTTTTTTTTTTTTTTTGCAGAAAACAGCCACAGTTTCTAAAATCATTCATCATATAGTATGGTTTCCAGCTTCCTATTCACTCTGATTATTCTTCTTTGTTCCAATTTGAATCCTTATCTATCCTAAACCATTGAGCCCCAAACAAACCTAAGTCTCAGCTGTGTGTTGACCAGTGCCCAGCAGAGCCAGATGGTCACTTTCCTTTTTCTGGTTATTATAGTCCCATTAATTTAACATAGGAGTGGAAAGCCCTAATTATACCATATTAGTTTACAGTTATATTAACTTGACATATACTATGATTATAATTAGGCATATGGTAATTACAGATGGCAATGAAAAAATAAATTTCCGTGAATTGTCACATTTCAAGTGAAATCTTAAGAAAACTGGACATGATTTTGTACAACCTAATTTTAGCACCTATTCATTTAAATTTGGTAACAAGAAATGTATAAAGTAGACGGTATATTGAACATAGTTGCATTATATAATTTAAGATTCTCCTATTTACAGATGAAAGATACTATTTTAGTTTTCAGTGGACAGAGAATGCTAAAGGCCCAATGGTTTCTTCTTATTTATTATAAGAAAGAGAGTTACCTTTTATAGAAATGTATACTCACAGCTTCAAGTGTTCCTGAATAAACAGGTTCATTTAGGAGGACATTATCTCCACTATTAATGAGCATTTCAAACACCTAACAAAAGAGGCATAGGTTAGCTTGGATAGTACTGTTTCCATTCTTAGGACAACTCCCACCCTTTCAGTTTTAGCTCACCAGTGCTATAGATTAGGAGTTGGCAAATATTCTGTAATGTCAGGGAGCACATATTTTGTGGGTGATGGTGTCTCCATTGCAACTACTTATCTCTGCCTCTGTAGTGAGGGCCATAGACTATACAGGAGTAGGCAAAAGTAGGTTTACAGTCTGAGTACATGAAACAGAATTTATTCCTTTATTACTATTATTATCATCATAACCTGCATGTCTTCTGCCATACAACTGTAGACCTAATTTTGCCCATCCCTGTATGTAAACCAATGAGTGTGGCTGAGTTCCAATAAAACTCTATTTACAAAATCAGATAAAGGCCGGTTTTGCCTCTCAAGCCACAGTTAGCCAACCTTTGTTCTAGGGTTACATGAAAAATAATATAAACATAACTGGTTTGGCTCCCAAAATTCATTTTATCCCTTCATTTCTTCTTTGAACATGTATTAAATATTTACTATAAGTCAGTCTTATAGAAGGCAAAGTGATGCAATGAATAACCTAATGACCAGTTTTTACCCTCATAGAAATACTAGTCCACTAGGAAAGCTAGACACTAATCAAAGAATCACTCAAATAACTGTGAATGCTACGAAGTACACACGCACGATGCTGTAAGAGCTCATCATAGGAGGACTTGGGCATTCAGGAAATGTAGGGCATTCAGAGGCTTGCTTCCCTGAGGAGGTGATGAGCGGCTCGGGCTGAAAGTGTACCCACTTTCTCAAAGTGGGTACACTTTGAGAAACTGAAAGAATTCTGTGGCTTGAATCAGAGTATAACGAGGAGGGCGGGGCGAGATCAGACAAAAGTGAGCTGAAACCACACCATGCAGGCACTGGGCCAGGTGAGGCCAGTGGGGATTTTAAGTAGAGTGTGGGAAGGGGGAATCACATCATCAGATACGCATCTTGAGAAGATCATTCTGGTTATAATGTGAAAGAATTAAAGATGAATGAGAATACATGTGGAAAGTTTGGGAGGTGTTACAATTATTCAGGGCAGACAGATACAGGTAGTCCGAAGTAGGACAGTGATGGGGGAGTTGGAGAGGAGAGCGGAGAGGTAATCAGGAACGCACAACCAATGAACATAATCATGGTCTACAGGGGCATGAAGAAGAGGACGTGTCAAGAAGGACTCCTGGATTTTTGGTTGTGGAACTAGAAGGATGGTGGGAGTGGGGCCATTCACTGAAAGGCAGGCCCCAAAGGCTGTCCAGGTATGCAGGAGAAGATCACGAATGCTTTGGTTTGAAGGGCTCTCAAGGCATTTTGTGATGATGTCAGGTGGGCAGATGGACAAATGGACTTGGAAGGAGCTTGGAAGTTACCAGCATGATCGATCGCCTGGGTGTGAATGGAAGTACCCAGGGAGTGTGTACAGATTCAGGGGAGCAGAGGTTTGAGGCCTCAGCCTGAGGAGCTCCAGTAAATGAGGGCTGAGTAGAGGGATGCTGCCACGGAGGCAGGGCAGGTGGGCTGAAGGAGAGCCACCTAGTGCAGTGCGGAGAGCACCAGGGCAGGAGAATGTTTCAGCACGGGTGGGGGAGGCCAACAGTGTTAAAGGATAGTTAGAGTTCATGTAAGACAAGACTTGACAAATCTTAGGAGATTTTGCAGACAGAATAATGCCTACTGATATCAATGGAGCTAGACAGTAGATCTTTCCAGCCTAATCAAATGGGTCTATTGTGACTAAATCTTATACAAGTCACAGAATATTCCTTTCTTTTCTTTTTAAAGATTTTATTTATTTATGTTGAGAGAGATGGGAAGGGAGGGAGAAGGAGAGGGAGCAAAACATCTATGTGAGAGAGAAACATCAACTGGATTGATTAGTTGTCTCTTGCACACACCCTGACTGGGGACTGAGCCCGCAACCCAGGTCTGAGCTCTGACCCAGAGTCTAGCAAGTGACCTTTTGCTTTGTGAGATGACACCCAACCAACTGAGCCACACGGATCAGGGCAAGTAATCCATTCTTGCCTTGTGCTTTTTCACAATCCCCAGTTCAAACCTTTCCCTCCCATCTTTTTAACAACCTACATCTCTTGACAAATGGTATGGTTACTGTTGATCGAGACAGAAGATTTAACTTTTTTTTTTACTGATTTGGCCTAGGATGTTTCCTTGATATTTTCCTTATGAACTTTGGCATCTTAGGACAAACAGTATCCTCCTCTGAAAAGTTTCTAATGGATTCAGGCTTTACATGATATGCAGGACCAAGCAAATTACGTGGGTGGTCTGTGCACTGTCAATAGATCAAATGAAAACTTAGTTACATACATTTTACATGTCAACTAGGGGACACGAGGGTATCAAATACCCCAAATGAGGAGGAGGGCTTCTTGTTATCTGGCAGCACTTTTTAATAGCTGTAGATAGAAACACCGGCAGCTAAAAGAGCATCTATCCTGGAGAACAAAGGGGAAGAGATATTAAAGCAGTTTCCCACTAAGGACTCTGTAATAAGCATATCTACAAGTAAGTGAGTTATTGATGTATTTGGCCACCTATGCTATCTTTCTTCTTTGATATGACTGATGCTGTAACAGATAAACTGCCTGGAACATTTTTCTGTAAAAAAAAATTCACAGTATACCTTCCTAAGAAAGAATTTCATGGATTAGAACTCTTTTGTATTAGTCTAGGGAATCACAAGTGTTTCTCTTCAAGCAAAAGCTTTAACAGTAGCTAGTCCTTTTCCTAATTAAAAAAGATAGTCTAAGGCCATACCACCCTGAACATGCCTGATCTCGTCTAATTAAAAAAGATGGAGGAAATATTATAAAGATTCTTATTCCTTCAATTATTCTGTAATAATAATTTAACTAAAATTCATTACAGTTAACCAGATTATAGCTTTCACATTTACATAAAAAAAGAAGAAAAAGGAAGCTTACTCTAGCGTAAGGTAAATAAGAGTCATAGTTTAATCTAGAAGTAAAGACTGAAGATGGAGACTCTTTACCCAGGACTAAATTAGTCATGAAAGAGAAGAGAAGAAAGCAGATAAAACACAGCCATAGGTACAACCTCTTTTGGTGGTTATGTCTGTGAAGCTCCTGGAACCCGGAACAGAGGGAGGGTGGGAGGGAGGGGGAGAGAGGTGGGAGGGAGTGGAGAGGGGGAGAGAGAGAGAGAACCCAGAGAAAAGACAAGCCACAAGCAGTGGTGAGCACAGGTGATTACATAAGCAGGCATGCAAAGGACTCACGTCAACTGAAGAGTATCAGAATATGCCCTCTAAAAACTGAAAACTTATATTGAAATTTCATACGTGAAACCACCACAGAGAACAAAATGTAACCTGAGTTTCTGAGCCAGATGAAATTGAGCAGTGCTCACTACAGCTTGTGGTAGGAGTTGAGTACTCCTCCAGTGGGAATCCTGTCTGCGTGCCTCCTAGCTCTGGGTCACTGACCACATGATCTATGTGTAAGGACAATCAGGTTCGTGAATGTCTTTGAGTTCCCCGTTTATCACTCTAGGTAAAGACAGGAGAGACTATCGGTAATTCACAAAGTGTGATCTTCTGGTTTGTCAGTGAAACATGAATGCATTTATGAATACTTGATTTTTAATGTGGGGTACGCTTTCCTTTCAGCCTTACCTTACAAAGACCGTCCTGGCTGCCAGTTGTGACACATATATCCATTTCTTCTTGGCTGGATGGGCGATGGAGGGTGGGAGGGTTGTGCAGTCTTAACTGTAACTGTTTTAGCCAGGACAACAGCTCTGGGATTCTAAAGCATAACATATATTTTCAAATTTATAGTAAAAATCATAATAATAGACAGGGGTTAAATTGTAGCTCTATACTAGGTACTTTATACATTCGATTTCTAAATCCTCAAAATTTTTTTCCAATACTAATCTCCCTATTTGCAAGAAAAGGCAACAGACTTAGAGATTAAGAAATTCACATAAAGTTAATCAGCCAGTGATTAAATGAGCTGATATATGAATCTACATCTTTCTTAGTCGAAAAACCTACCATCTTTATTTTACTATAGAGCACTCACTTAATAATCGATTCTTTGTTCTCTTTAGGAAAATTCCCATAAGTTACCTAGAAGTTTAAGGTCCCAAAGTTTTTTGTATCATGGAAGAAAAAGCCTATGGATATGTTACATATCATTCATGTGTACATAACCTGTACTACATTTCAATATAGTTTCCCATCACAGAACAAAAAAGGTTTTAATAAAGCATAATTTATAGACAATAAATTATCCCTTATCATTAGAAGAGCAGCTAAGGGAAATCTTTTCTTTCTTTTTTTAAAAAGATTTTATTTATTTATGTTCAGAGAGAAGGAAGGGAGGGAGAAAGAGAGGGAGAGAAACATCAATATGTGGTTGCCTCTCATGTGGCCCCCACTGGGGACCTGGCCTGCAACCCAGGCATGTGCCCTGACTGGGAATCGAACTGCCAACCCTTTGCTTCACAGGCCCGTGCTCAATCCACTGAGCTACACCAGCCAGGGCCACCTAAGGAAAATCTTAAAGGCAAGCTAGGTGTTCTAGTTTGCCTTTAAGAACTGAAGACATCTGAACTGAAGGTAACATGTTTGCACAGCTGGAGGAGAGGCTAATTCTCAGAAAATCTCCCCAGGACTTAAAACTGCTGCTTTCTGGATCATCCTTTTCCTCCCTTCTCCTAACCCACTGCTCTACCTAGCTATCTTCTCTTTTTTTTTTCAGTCTCAGCTCAGTAGAGCACTTTCTTCCAGAAGCCTTCAGACTCCCCCAGTCACATAAGGGTGAGAAGAAGTCCCTGAGGAATGTGAGCATTAAATGTTCAATATTCTGTTGCTCTGAGTTCTTTGAAAATTCTTCCCCAAACCTTCCTAACTGTTGACTGCCCATGGAAAAAAATCATTTTATCAGCGGCCTTCACAATATTGCTCATGAAAATGAGTTACCCAGCACTTTGAGAATACTGAAGTGCTTTCTTCATTATCTCTTCATCAAATTGGATGACCTTCCCATCATCTGTGGTGATAACGGCAGTCTTAAAAGGAAACATGTTCGGATTTGGTGATCCAGCAGCCAAGGAGATGACCGATTTCGGTGACCTCATCATCAACTCACCTACAACAAATACGGAAGAGAAGAATTGACCCTTTCACTGAAGACTTTCCTAAACAGCATAGTTCAGTATGTTGTGTGCTACAGTCAATACAACTGTCAAGTGATAGGATGCTAATCGAAGATAAACTTAAAATAACTTTACCTGGACCTACCTCACTGGGGTAGGAACTAAGGAATGGAGGTGTCCAACTGAGAAGGCGGAGTGATCGGGAAGATAAGCAAAGGGCCTCAATAACAGAAAACCCTGCTCCATTTAGCCCCTGTCTGCTTGAGAAGCCACATGGCACACTCTGCGCAGGCCTGCGCACTGTATCTAGCCCATACTTAGTTCTGGGAAGGGCCTGCGTACGCAGCACGCCCCATCTCTTCCAAGGCTGAGTCCTGCAGCAGCTTGCTCTTCTCTATTGTAGCTCCTTTCCCGTCTTCAGTTCCAGCCTGAGTGTGTGTTTGCACACAAGGCCTGGATCCCGTTGAGCTTTCACAGTTGGATGAATGACTGCAACCAAGGGGTGACTGCAGGCACCACCCAGGGGCTCTACGAAGACCGCGCCCTCCCCCCGCCCCCATCCCAGGAAGAGGGACACTGCCCCAGCACTCACTCAAAATTCGGATAGGGGAAGGCCTTCTTGCTGCGCTCGTGGAGGTGAGGAACCGTGCGTAATTCATGCCTCTGATATCCAAGCACCAAGCTCCTTCAGTAGTTAAAGACTAGCACAACCAAACGTTAGGGCTGCCTCTTCGCTCTCTCTACAAACGTCCCCTTAGGTGACTCCCGCCCTCCTCCCCGGCAAGGAGTCTGGTTTCTCAGGCGTGGTGCTGGGAAAACGTTGCCAAAACTCCCAGGCTGGAGGCAACTCTGCGAGCCTGGGTCCTGAAACAGCCTAGGACTGGTGGCAAAACACGCAAAATCTAGCTGCGAAAGGACCATTCACCCCTTCTCTGGCCCCCTATAAGCTCCCGTTGCGGCTGGGGAGGAGGTGGGTTGGCCTGGTCACACCCCTTCCCGCCCCTCGCTGCAGCCTATAGCTCGCCGGCAGTGCCACCGCCCTGTCCCGGTTCCCGCCTCTGGCCCAGGAGCAGGCCCAGGGGCGGGTTAGGGCGAGCTACCGGCACTTGCGGACCTCGGCCAGTGCCTGAGTCAACTGGGAGCCAAAACAACTTCTTGAAGCTGGGAGTTGTTTCAGGGAAGTGTGTCCCTCTAGGCATGCACATGTGGTCGGAGATTTTGCTGGGGGGCTAGTAGGGGATGGGACCGGATATCACCCGGAACCTAACCTGCGAGTACCGTCTGGCAGCTTCTTGCATTCTTTGCAGCAAGCTCCCAAGAGGGAGTTCAGCCAGGTGTTTGCTGCACCCAGCTTTCCTTCGCTGGTGGTTATCTGGCTGGCATGTGGGGACACAGAAAGTGATTTAACCTGTCGGACCACTGTTGTGTAAAATGTTGTACCACCCTCCCCCGCTTTTTTGAAAACACAAGTACAGGCACTATTCTGGGAGAGTCAACAACGCGATCCAGATGATCGCCAACGTCACTTTCTCCAAAATGAGAGCATTTTAGAGTGAGGGTGGAATGCTGATAATTTTTTTAAATAATCACCCTGAGGGTCACAGATTTTAGAGTGTCTCTCCCTTGGATTTTTTTTACCATTTATTATGAACTTAGGTTGGAAGTGTATATCCAAAGAGATTCATCTATTCGAGTCAAGCACCTTACCCTTTTTTCTTACAGAATAATCCTCCCCATCTTCCACTTCTTACCTCTCCATCCCGTTTTCTGTGGGATTTCTCCTTCCTGATCACCAGCATGGAATATACAGGGTTTCCACATGAGCACTTGTGAGATGATTTTGAGACAATCTCTCTTATTCTTTAATGGGTGGTTAAAAAGTCATTTATTGTTAACAAATTCAAAACTGGATTCATCCATTCAGCAAACATTTACAAAGTACTTCCTGGATGAGTATTGACACAGAGTCAAAGAGCTCTCTTCTAGACATAAACAGATTGGTCCAGATAAGATCTCCTAACTGTTCTTATTCAGGTCCTTGCAACAGAAGGATGAGGTAACAAGTGAAATCTGTATGCCACCAGCGAGGTAACAAGGGAATATCATTAGTAAAGCTGCCAGAAACCCAAGAGGCAGTACAGTTTTGGAGTCAGATATTTGAAGTGGTTTAAATCCTCCTTGATGATTTACCAGCTGGTTGTCTTTGGATTAGTTACTTAATTTTTCTGTGCATTAGTTTCTCATAGGGCTGTTGTTGGCAGGATTGAATGAGATTATCTATATTAGGCTCATTAACACAGTGGCCTGCACACCGTAAGAGCACTGAGTAAATGTTAGCTGCCTGTTTCCCCTGCTATATACAAATTAATACTGGGAGTAGAATGCTGCTATAACGAAAATCTAAGATATGTGACATTGGTTGAATGGTAGGGTGGTGGATGATGATAGATTATTTCTGAAAAAGTGGAAACCATTGATTCTAGTCATACTGTGACAAATCATTTGGTGAGTTCTTTCTGGCATGCACAACAGATCAAAGAAAAGAAAATACTCCAGGTCAAGCATAGGATTTCATTATTATTAAAGTATAATTTTCAAAACGTTAAAAATTCATGAGCCACATACACATGTTAAATGAGCATGTGTGAAGCATTTTATTTAATTCATTATGAGGAAACCTATACACCATTAGTATGAGTTGAATTGATAATTTGTCTTACAGAGATTTATATTTTATACAGGGGTAAACTTTATTTGCATTGCCACAAACAGGTTATAAAAGGTATATAACTCATTGTGGAAATCATTTTGCAATATATACATATATCAAATCACATTTTGTGTCCTAACTTCACACAAAGTTATATGTAATTTTATCTCAATAAAACTGGAAAAAATAGAATTTTATGTGCAAAGGATATTTTTAAGGCATACATTATTTTTAGCAGAAGAAAATGCTACAGGATTATTAGGAGATTATTGCTAACATCCAAGCTAACAGTTTAAGGTGCTGTTGTTTTACAAGTTATCACACTTAGTCATGCGGATTTGTTGGGTTTGATTGACGTTTCAGACTTGACTCTGAAAACAGCTTGCTTAGCTAATGTGGAGGGAAAATGCTAAAAACCTGGAATAAGATGTTTAAATATGGTATGCTTTAACAATAGCTTGGAGAAGTATAGAAATGCACATTGTGACTTTTATTATTGTAAAATTCTTACACTGAAGGATGATCCATTTGTATTTTTTCATCTCCTCAGAAAGTTTGCATACAGGCAATAGTGGAAATTAAAACTGGCAATGTGAGCATGGCATTAATCCATGTGAACACCTTGCCTGCAGACAGACAACAATGGGATTTATTGAATGATAGGAAAATGTTCTTAGTTGCCAGGTTTTAGGGTTTGTTGTGGCTGTTTTTGTTGGATGTGAGGGTGCTGGCAGGAATAGCTTCATCAATATGTGACTTTGATTTCCAGATTTGACTTGATGGACTGGGTGGCAGGGCATGTGAGTTTCTCTTCCTTTTTAGCTGCTCCATGTTGGATGTTATGGCAGCTGTCTCCTGCGAAGAGAGTCTAGTGTCTGTTTGTTATTATTCATAAAAGCATACAGAGCCTGTAAGGGAGGCTGGATCGTACCTGTGATGTGCCAGTAGTGCATGGGGATGTTGTCATCAGCAGTGTGCCCACCTTGTAGGGAGGCTCTGCTTGGGACTTGTCTTGAAATGGATGAAGGTTTCAATGTGGGCTTTATTGGGGTCTGTAGTCTATTTTTTATTCTTATTTATTAATCCTCACTCGAGGATATTTTTTAATTGATTTTAGAGAAGGGGGGTGGAGGGTGGAGGAGAGAGAGAGAGAGAGAAAGAGAAAGAGATGGAGAGAGAGAAACATCGATGTCAGAACATTGGTCATTGCATTCCATATATGCCCTGACTGGAGATTGAACCCACAGCCTTTTGGTGTACGGGACAGTGCTCTAACCAACTGAGCCATCCACCCAGGACAAGATGCATGCAAGAGTTTTGGTGGACAACAGTCATTAGGTGAGTTAAAGCTTCATTCTTTACAAGTGTGCACAGTTGTATTATAATGTACACCACTGGACAGTAAGTAGTTCCCTCAGGAGGATAAAAATAAATAGAAATTGCCTTTGAAAAGCAGAATTTATTTAACAAAACTTTTTATAGAGCAGTTGAGAAAAAATGTATATGGATATTATATAGATTTTTTACTAATTCCTAGGCTAAAAAAATCAAGATTATAAGTTAAGGAATCAACAAGGATAAGAATGATTTTTACACGCATCTCTAGTGATTCTAAATGTTTTTGGATGTAACCTGAGCATGTTCTAATAAACACTGTACTATAAGGAGGAGCTGTTTCAACTTGGTAGAGACAGAGTATAAAGTTTTTTGTTTTTGTAACACGTAGCAAGAGAAGTTGGTATTCTTACTAAAGCTACTCTTTTGAGATTAGACTTTTGAAACAATTTGGCTGAGTTCACATGTTCAAAGTCCAGAGGATCATTTGGAAGAAGGACTTTTTCATCCTCTTTAAATCCAGGAATGAGTCCAGCATTTAGAAAATATTCAGATTCTTTGAAAGCTAATGCTCAAGCCAGCATGCATACGGAACATCTCTTGCATGACGTTCTTTCCCGTAACGTGATAGTCAGTGTGCCCCATCACCCAGATCTTGGCGAGGAGCTTCCACTTGACATTGTTAGGAATACAAGTGATGAAGGAGGGCAAAGATTTTGGAGTGAGAGATTTTAAGCTAGTGCAAAATTGACATTATTCTCTTGTCACTTATAACATCTTCAACCTAGGCTGTCTTTCCCCCCCAACATTAGAGACTTATTTATTTATTTAGTTTCCAGGTTAATTGAGATAATAACTGACATGTTTGTTACATTGTGTATGTTTAAGGTGGACAGCGTGATGAGTGTTTGGTACATTTATATCTGAGAAATGATTACCATGGGAAGGCTGACACCTCCAGCACCTCACATAATTATTTCTTTCTGTGGTGAGACTTTTTTCTTAATTTAAATTATTTATTGTTGTTCAGTTACAGTTGTCCATATTTTCTCCCCGCCCCTCCCTCCCAACCCTCTCCAAACCCACCTCCCTCCCTTGCTTCCACCTTCCCTCTTGGTTTTGTCCATGTGTCCTTTATAGTAGTTCCTGAAAACCTTTCTCCCTACTGTCCCCTCCCCGCTCCCCTCTGGCTATTGTTAGATTGTTCTTAATTTTAAATGACTCTGGTTATATTTTGTTTGCTTTTTTCTTTTCTTGATTATATTCCATTTAAAGGTTACCATATGATCTCACCTTTAAATGTGGTGAGAATTTTTAAGATTTACTTTCTTAGCAACTTTCAAGTGTATGATACAGTATTGTTAACTACAGTCACCAGGATGAACATCAGATTACCAGAACTTAATTCATTTTATAACTAGAAGTTTGTACTCTTTGACCAACACCTCCCCCTTTCCTCCTTTCCCAGTTCCTGGCAAACACCATTATATTCTCTGTTTCTATGAATTCTGTTTTTGAAGATTCCACAGGTAACTGAGGTCACATGGTATTTGTCTTTCTCCACCTGACTTTTCACTTTGCATAATGCCTTTGAGATCACACGTTATAGGATTTCCTTCTTTATCCATTCATCCATTGACACTTAGGTTTGTCTTCATATCTTGGCTATTACATGTAATGCTGAAATGAACATGAAGATACACATGTCTATATTAGATCCTGGTTTTATTTCCTTTAAACATGTACCCAGAAGTGGTATTGCTGGATTCTGTGGTGGTTCCATTTTTGATTTACAGAAGAACCTCCATACTCTTTTCCGTGGTGGCTGAACCAATTTACATTCCCACCAACAGAGTACAGAGGTTCTCTTTTTCTCTGTATCCCAGCCACTACTTTTTATCTTGTATTTTCTGATAACAGCCTTCTTTTTTTTTTTTTTTTTTAGGTTTTGTAATTTTTTTTTTATTGTTTTTCAGTACAGTTTTCTGTCTTTTACTCCCATCCCAGACCTTCCCCCAGTGCTCCCCACCTCCCTCCCATTTCCACCCCCCCTTAGTTTTTGTCCATGTGTCCTTTATACTTGTTCCTATAATCCCCTCCCTTTTTCCCTGAAATTCCCTCCCCTCCCCCCTCTGGAGCCTTCTTACGGGTGTGTGGTGATACCTCATTATGGTTTTGATTTGTATCTCCCTGATAATTAGTGATAGTGAACATCTTTTCCTGTGCCTGTTGACCATTTGTATGCCTTCTTTGGAAAAATGTTTATTCAGTTCTTCTGCTCATTTTAGCCAATTATTTTTATTTTTTGTTATTGACTTGTATGAGTTTTAAAAATATATTTTGGATATTAACTCCTTATCAGGGATATGGTTTGCAAATATTTTCTCCCATTCTGTAGCTTGTCTTTTCATTTGTTGAGGGTTTTTTTTTTTTTTTTTTTTTTTTTTTTTTTTTTTTTTTTTTTTTTTTTTTTTTTTTTTTTTGCTTCGAGGTAGTTTTTTAGTGGATGTAGTTCTACTTGTTGATTTTTGTTGCTTGTGCTTTTGTTGTCACATCCAAAAAATTGTTGCCAAGACCAATGTCCAGGAATTTTTTTCCTCTCTTCTCTTCTAGGAGTTTCACGGTTTCAGGACTCATATATAAAACTTAATCCACTTTGAGTTAGTTTTCTTGAGTGATATAATTTGGGGTCCCCTTTCATTCTTCTGCATAGGTTTATCCAGTTTTCCCAACACCATTTATTAAACAGAATATTCTTTCTCCATTAAGTATTCTTGACCCTTTTGTAAATATCAGCTGACCATATTTATGAGTGTTTATTTCTGAGCTCTCTATTCTATTCCATTGGTCTATGTGTCTATATTTACACTAGTACCATACTATTTCAATTACTATAGCTTTGTAAAATAATTTGAAATCACAGTGAGCAGTGTCTCCAGCTTTGCTCTTCTTTCTCAAGATTGCTTTGGCTATTTGCAGTCTTTAGTGGTTTCATACAAATTTTAGAATTTTTTTCTGTTTCTGTGAAAAATGCTATGGTAATTTTGATAGGGATTTTACTGACCCTATTGATGGCTTTGGGTAGTATGGACATTTTAACAATATTTATTTTGTCAATGCATGAACACAGGATATATTTCCATTTATTTGAGACTTCTTCAATTTAATTTGTTTCAAGAATTTTTAAATTAATAAAACTCACAATGTTTCTTTGACAATTACTGTCTTCTACCTAAAATTTTTTGTGTGTGTGCATTTCAAATTAATTTTCCATTTTACTTAGAGACACCTAGAAACAATACTATTTATCTTTGTAAATAACGTATACTATACTTCCACTTTTCATGACTTTAGTCAGTTATTTGCTTTTTTTTAATAGTTCTTATTTTCCTAATTACTCCAATGTCCATATCTTTCCATATATGCAAAGTATATGGAGTGAGGACATTTGATTAGACCTGTGTAGAGAGAAGAGATCAAATGATGAAAACTCTCAGTGCTGAATTGTGCTATGAGTGATATCAATTAACTCTAAGGATGATAAGTCAATTTGTAAGCTACGAGAAAATAATGTGATTTATGGTAGGAGACATGTGACATCCAACAATGGTAGAAAGAATTCCCGCCACTCAGAATCCAGGGACTGCAATGCTTTGTATAGGAGGGGGACTTGAGCATAGAGAAAGCAGCATCTGGAAAGGCACAGGAGAGTAGCATGTCAGATTTCTGATGGTCACTCGCATTGCTTCAGATCAGGTTTTCAATGTCTCTCACCTGGGCCCTTGTGGTAGCCTCCAATGCTCTCCTTTTTCTCTCTCCACATGTGATGTGTTTTTTTCTAAGCTTCTTTCAGAGTGATATTTCTAAAACACAAATATGTACATTGTCAGCTGGGTCTGCCTACTTAGAGTTTTAGAATCTTGGGGACTACATCTGATGACATTTGTGAGCCAACCAATGCTTCTGAAATTTATGTGGAAACATGGGTGCAGACTGATGGTCAGCTATATATCACCTTCTCCCTATAACTCACAGCTCACATGAAATCTCGGGGTCAAGATCACCTAGTTATTACTTGGAATGGCAGTTTATTGCTTTGACAGATATTTTAACAACTATTTTGTGCTGTAAATCTTTGGTAAGAATGGTTCCACCTGTTTCATTACTTGATCATGGTTCAGAAATTCCTGAGTATAAAAAGGTAGTATTTGTCAACAATTTTAGTGCCCCATTTTTAACCATCTAAGTATTCACTAGGAATACATTCTGTGTTTAGTACAATGTTTTGAGCCTGGGGAATTTTGGGGAAACTAGATATAATATTGACTTTATTCTTGTTGGAAATGCAAAGGATACATACAACAAAAATTAATAAAACATCTTAGTTTGGTAATAGCATAAAATAATGTAATAAGGAGAAATATCAGAAATCATCATAATAATAGCAACACAGAAATTTTACTATATGCCACGAGCTGTCCTAAACAATTGACATTAATTACTTTAGCTATTAATTTCATTTTACACCTACCCTGTGAAGTAGATAATTAAAGGTCAAATGTGAACTATCAATTCAGATGTCCTCACACTCCATAGGTGGGAGAGATAATTTCCAGAATTGTCATAGGAGACTTTAAGATGGGATAGAATTTGAAACTGTATTTCGAGGGCTGGGCAGGGATTGGGTACACAAATGCAAGTAGGACGCAGTGTAGATGTGCGATGCCATGAGCAAATTCCCAGAAGTAAGGATCTAAATGAATGTTACTGGGAGAGTGCTGCAGATCACAGGGAGTTTGCACCAGATGGCAAAAGAGCGTAAGTGAAGCTAAGTAGTCTGGGAATAAAATACATACGCGTACAAGTATGACTCCCAGGCAGCGAATGCTCTCTTTTCCCCACGAGTTTGGGAACACAAAGCACAAGCGTCCTGAGCTTTTCCATTCTACCCTGGCCTTTTACCGGGCACGGCCTTGTGGAGCCACTGCTCAGCAGCAGCTTCTGGCTGGGAAAGTGCCTTGCTGTGCAGTCTCTGTTGACGTCAGAGGAGATATGCTCAATCTTGAGGCAGTGCTCAGACATTCTTGAGGACTGTTACTTGAAAACCCTCCAGAGTCTGGAATC